>OVAP01001390.1:0-24330 GCA_900406295.1 Aurinia saxatilis | reverse complement strand
AGCAACTTTTGAACTAGGAATGAGACAGAACATGTCCTCACCTTAAAACGGGTTTGGACAGAAATGACAGGCGGAGGCTGAATGCCTATAACTCTCTGCAGAGAGTTCGGATTGCCATGATTCTTATCTCCATGGAAATATGACGTCTGGACCTTCGTTTTGATAGGTTGTTCACCATCTGATTCATTCTGTAACTCCAGATATGCCTCTTTCAAGTTGGCTGTTCGGACTGCAAGTTACTGTTACGGACAGAATGAACATCCTGGAGAAAAACAGTCATAACTCTCTGGTTACAACTCTGATTGAGACAATCTCATGCATTCTATAAAGCTGATACCCAGGTCTTCGCGTTGATGGGTGATTCGTTGTCTAACTCCTTCTGAGTCACTGGGCAAACGCTTCTAAAGCTGGCTGTTTGGGTTGAAGGATGCTGTTTGCGGCAGACTGGACATCCTGGAGGAGAATGACCATAGCTCTCTGGATATAATTCCGATTGAGTCGATCTCAGGCTTCATGGAAATCTGAGACAAATATATTCACATCCATGGGTGGTTCGACATCTAGTTCTTCCTAAGTCACCGGCAAAAGACCCATAAAATGCCGGCTCGGAATTGAGGTTATGGTAGATGAGGAGGAGGAGCAAGAGGATGACTCATGGAGGATGAAAGAGGTTTGAAGAGGTCATTCTATTGATGAGGAGTGATTAAAACTGAACAGAGAGGGATATCACAGTGAGTTTTGGTTAAGAGGAGAAGAGAACAGATATATGAGTTACGGCGTAGTGAAAAGTAGGGTTCCTCTTTCCCTTTTCAATTTTTTTTGTTTTTGCAACTTCAGGACATAAGTCTTAAGATATATCACTTTGATCCTCAACACCAAATTAATAACTAAAACAATCCCGGTTTAAGAGAACCGAGGTGTTACAATGCAAGTTATTTATGTTTTTTTATTGATATCGGATACTATTCACAAAGATTTCTATGTAGGATGATTGTTTATTTGCTTCCGTGTTTTTATCTTCTTCTTTTTTCATCTTTTTTCTTTTTTTTTTGAAAAATTCTTTTTTATCTTGAGACCAAACAAAATAGGTTTTACAATTGTGATATATACATGTTAGAAATATATATATATATATATATATATATATATATATACTGTATATTGTGTATATATATACTATATATATACCTTTGCGACAAATAAAAATTGTATGTGCATGAATCGTTGACTAAAAATGGACATGTGTTTGTTTATTACTTAGTTTTATTTAGCTATGTATAACTAGGCGACGACCCAAATGATTAAATATGCAACGAACCACAAGACATATAGCCAGAGGAAAAAACGTAATGGATGTTAGAATTTGATTCAAGGTGACACTCAAAAGAAAAAGAAGAATTTTTGATAATCATGATTTCTAAAACACAACTTTTATTTATTACGAAATTTAGATTGTTTTACAACACAGATCAATATTATTATATAGATTACAAAGAACACAATTGAAACAATACGAACAAGAAGAGTTGTAACTCTTCACTTGTGTCTCCTGACTAAATAACTAACAAAGACAATGTAACTTTACTTTATACTTCAACAACGGACTCAAGTCTCCTGAACTAATTAATCCTAAATAATCGATAACTAATGTCCTCGAGGATAATGCGAATTCAATCATTTAAAGTGTTCCTTCCGCGACAAATTTTGTCGAGAAAGATCCTACATCTGAAAGATGGGAAGAGACTAGACTAATATATAAGTGGATTGGGTCTCTCCACTAATTTTCAATTGGCTTTTACTTGAAAATCCATGAAACTTAACATGGTATCAGAGCCCAACACACTTGTCTCCATTAACCAGGCCCAGAAAGTGGTCCGATCACTCCCACTGATTAATGACTTAAGAGAGGTCCTACTACGGCTCAAGAGAGGCCCAATTTATATCGAGATTGCTACAAAAACATTTTCTCGAAGGGGCGTGTGGAGAAAGATCCTACATCTGAAAGATGAAAAGGGACTAGAATAATATATAAGTGGATTTGGTCTCTCCACTAATTATCAATTGACTTTTAGTTGGAAGTACACGAACTTAACAAATTTTATTCCTCAATATCTGTAATAGTGAATATAATTTTATAAATGCAATCATGATTAGAATAGTCGTGGATGTTTAATTAAAGAGAGAGAAAGATGTCAAATGAGTGAGAGACAATGAAACGGGGTTTTAATGAGTTTTAAGTTTTAATCATTGCAATGTGAATAAAATCCGACAAAAGAAATTAGTTGCTTTTCTACTGCATATGTATTAATCAATATATGTTGTAAAAATATATCCTACATGCTATGGAAAACGAATTCGAGATCTCTTAATCAACTGTCGTATTAAACTTATTTTTTTGTTATATATTAGTTATCGTTTTTCATTTTTTCAATATATTTTTTGTTTTAAATACAAAAGTTTAACTTTAACTAACCAACACACAATTTAATTCCCCTAAAAGTATAATAGTAAAATTATATATATTTTTCTTAATGTATATGAAACCATCTTAAACGAAATGTATTTTAAAAAGTAAGGAGTAAAACATTGGGAGAACGGTCATTTAATTCCTCAAATATTTTAACTGAGCAAATTTATTCTCCAACTATTGCCTACTCACACTAATTCTTGGAGTTGTGTTTCACTGTTTAAATTAAAGACTCAAAAAGTCAATTTTTATTTTTAATAATAAAAATATTAATATTTTAATCAAAATAATAATTTTTAAATAAAAATAACAATAAGTTTTTAAAAAATATAAATAAATCCAAAAATAAGAAAAAGTTAAAATATTAAAATCTTCTAAATTTTATGAATTAATAATATTAGTTAAAATAAAAATAAAATTATAACTTCAATATTTAATTTCGAAAAATAAATTTTCAAGAATATTAATTTTTAAGTGTAAGGTCTTTATAAGGTCTTGGAGTTATTCATCCCTAAAATCGTAAAATCATAATTTAATCCCTAACAAACCTTAAACTCTAAATTCTAAACCCTCGAACCCTAAAAATTAAACATAATAGTTATTAAATTATAAACTATAGCTTTAGAAGGGTTTAATCCTATAATCTAAAACCGTACAAATCCTAAGCCAATAATTTCTCCTATATTTTTAGTTAACCCTAAGCTCTAAAACCCTTTACCATAACAAAATTTTAAATTATAATCCAAAATAATTTGGATAAACAAGCACTTTTTTAGATAACTAATCTAAAATAGTCAATTAATCCCAAGTAGTTTGGATAAATAAGTGGTTTCAGATAAATAATCTTAAATATTCAATTAATCTAAAGTAGTTTGTATAAAAAGCTGTTTTAGATAAATAATCCAAATAGTCATTTAAACCTATATCCAAAATATTATGTATAAATAATTCAAAATAGTCAATCAATCAAACTATTTTTCTTCAATATTTGAAAATTTAACGATTAGAATATATATTTTGAAAACTTATTTCTTAGAAATGAGTATTTTTAAAAATTTATCATTTAGAATTAATATTGAAGATGCAAAAAAAAAAGATTGAAGATAAAATTTTATTTTTTATAATAACTCAATTATTAATAATTGTAAATTTTAGAATTTTAAGTTTTTTTTTTTTGCATTTTTATAATGTTTTCGGATTTATTTGGATTTTTTAAGAAAATTATTATTACTTTTTATTAAATTATTTTTCATTAAATTATTATTATTATATTAGTAAAATTAAATGTTGACCTTTAAGTCTTTGATTTAAGAGAAATTTTAAGAAATGCGCATTTTAATATGCCTCTTTCAAAAATACCCCAATTTATCTTTTCAAAATATCATTTTTAGATTTAAAGTTGATCTATTGTTTAATTTAGGGCCTAAATCTTGTACGATTAGGGTTTATTGTTTTATAAACTATTTGAGTTTATGTTTGAGGTATTAGAGTTTATATATTAGGAGTTTTTGATTTATTAAGGATTGATTTAGAATTTTAGGAGTTTTTAAACCCTACAACCCTAAAAAAACATTATAGAATACTTTAAAATATTAAAAATGATAATTTAGATTGAATTTAGATTGAAACTAATATAATTTTTTAAAATAGTCAAAAAGAGGGGTATTTTAAAAAATATGCATCCAAAATAAGCCTTTTTGAGATTCTCCCTTGATTTAAACAGTCAAACCACTCCAGGAATTAATGTGAGCATGAAATACTTGGAGAATAAATCCGCTCAATCAAAATACTTGAGAAATTAAATGATATTTTTTTCCGTAAAACATTGCATTAAATAGGTGCTATATATTTTTTTTACATTTTGAGAAAAAGGTGAGATAAATACTCTAAAGAAGTGGAGATTCTTTTATGGGCTATGCTGAGCATGATCGATCAACATATGCTTCAAGTCTTTTTTGCTACAAAGTTGCAGGAACTACTACAAATGGTATCTTCCTCAACGAACTGACCAGTTTTCTCGACTTACATGGAGGACATCACAAAACTGAAAAGTAATTTCTCCAACTTCTCATTGTTTTATGTACCCCGTAACTGCACCTTACATAAAGTGCCATGATTTACGCACATGATATTAGTAATGTTAGTGGTATATCACCGGCTTGACTTTCTCATCCAGTTTGATTTTTTATATAAATGTTGTCGAGAAAGAAAAAAAAACTCCAAAGAAAAGAAGATACATCTCACTAATGATACATTTCAATAGTTTTAAATTAGAAATAATAATTATTGTGTATTATTACATAAATGGTTCAACGTTTAATAATGTCAATCAACAACTATATAAACCAACAAGTCACGTTACATTTTCATCACCACCACAACACACAACAAACATACAAGAAGAAATTCCAAAAAAATAAAAAATGGCAGCGCGGGCCACAACCATATTCTATGCTCTCTTCCTAGCCTCACTACAATTCCTCCTAACATGCCACGTGTCATTCGCGGCGGGTGGAAAATGGGATCTTCTCCTCCCCAACGTCGGAATCTCTGCCATGCACATGCAGCTCCTCCGCAACGACCGTGTCGTGATGTACGACCGAACCAACTTCGGACCATCCAATATCTCTCTCCCTAACGGTAGCTGCCGTAACAATCCAAACGATGCGGTTTCTAAAATCGACTGCACAGCTCACTCCATCGAGTACGACGTCGCAACTAACACCATCCGTCCCTTGACGGTCCAGTCAAACACATGGTGCTCATCTGGTTCGATTAGACCGGATGGTGTCCTGGTCCAAACCGGTGGAGACTGGGATGGCGAGTTAAAAGCCAGAACGTTCTCTCCTTGTAATAATAATCAATGCGACTGGGTCGAATTTGACAACGGACTAGCTAAGAGAAGATGGTACTCTTCTAATCATATTCTTCCCGACGGCAGTCAGATCATTATCGGAGGCCAAAAGCAATTTAACTACGAGTTTTACCCGAAAACGGCATTTCCTAACGTTGTGGCGTTACCCTTTTTGGCCGAGACTAATGATCCAGGACAAGAGAATAATCTTNCAGGAGAACAATCTCTATCCTTACGTTTTTCTCAATACCGATGGGAACTTGTTTATATTCGCTAATAATCGAGCGATATTACTCGATTATGTCAAAAACACGGTGGTAAAAACTTATCCGGAAATTCCTGGGGGTGACCCTAGGAGCTATCCCAGCACTGGCTCAGCCGTTTTATTACCACTGAAGAATCTTGAAGCGGCTAAGATCGATGCAGAGGTTCTCGTGTGTGGAGGTGCACCCAAAGGATCGTATATCCTGGCTTTTAGAAGGAAGACTTTCGTGAAAGCGCTCGACACATGTGCGAGGATTAAGATTAACGATGCCAATCCGCAGTGGACGGTTGAGAAGATGCCACGCGCTAGAGTTATGGGAGATATGACGCTTTTGCCTAATGGAGATGTTTTGCTTATCAACGGTGGATCCTCTGGCACTGCTGCTTGGGAGCTTGGTCGTGAACCAGTCTTCGTACCAGACTTATACCATCCCGAGAATCCCGTTAACTCGAGATTCGAATCCCTAAACCCAAATACAATCCCAAGGATGTACCATTCCACCGCGGGTCTTCTCCGTGATGGGAGGGTTCTCGTTGGAGGAAGCAATCCTCACGGTTTTTACAACTTCACTGGAGTGCTTTTCCCAACGGAGTTAAGTCTGGAAGCTTTCTCTCCGGCATATCTAGAGCCAGAGTTTGCTAATCTTCGTCCAAAGATTATGTCTCCTATATCTCAGTCCAGTATTAAATATGGAATGAATTTGAAGCTGAAGTTTACGGTCGCCAGAAGAATTAAGAGTCTCGTGAAAGTAACGATGGTGCTCCCATCGTTCACGACGCATTCTTTCTCTATGAATCAAAGACTATTGGTTTTGGATAATGTTACATTAAAGTTCACAAGGATAAATTTAAGTTTGCGAGGACAAGTGAAGTTTATGTATGAGGTTCATGTGAGAACGCCTAAATCGGCAACTATTGCACCACCCGGTTATTATATGATGTTTGTCGTAAACCAAAACATACCAAGCGAAGGTATTTGGGTAAGATTATTGTGATTCATGTAATTCTTGTTTTATTGTAATATTTTTATGTGTACTGTTCTTTTAATATTAAGAAAAAAACATGATGTCTTCTTAATTCTTTGAAGATTTATGTAACTGATTTTTTTTATAAAGGTGTATAATTGATTGAATGAGGACATAATTATTAATTGTATTTGTAATAAGAACGTATGTTCTTGATTTGATGATAATAAATTAATTAGATCATCTTGTTTCATGTCGGTGTATATCATTGACGTATAACACAAATAAGACTAATACATGAAAGATATCACAGAAGTATAGGCTATAGTAATATTTTTCTATAAAAAAAATCTGAAAGAATAAACTAAGCATGCTGTCAAGAAACAATTAAAGTGTTTAATTAATTAGCTTTGTACTAAATATTGATAAGAAAACGATTTGGTACTGAATGATTAAACAAGGGGGTTTAATTACATATACTCATTTTTAAACAAAGTCTAAAATACTCATATTTAAATATTAACTATTTATGGGGTTGTAAGGTTTAGGATTTAGGGTTCTTAAAATCATAAACCCCAAAAAGTCTTTCCATCTCTAGTAAACCCTAATCCCCTAAAATATAAGCCCTAAATCCTAATAATTAAACCATAATAGTTATTAAAAATTAAACTCTAAGTTTATAAGAGTTTAATTATAAATCATAAATCCTAAGTAAATCATAAACTCTATAATTTTACTAAACCCTAAATCTTAAAATGCTAAACCCTAGCAAATATATCATATATCATTTATAATGAAAAATAGATTTAGTAAATGAAATGTATAATGGTATTAATATAAAAGCGGTAGATATATGTGATTAAAAAAAGGAGTATGGTTATATGTGGTTAATGGGTATGCAAAGTTTGTGATTCTCTCTTAAAAATTAAATTGGTCAAACGTATGCATAGTGCAAAGCCTTAGACCCTTAGTTTATCATTTGTGAGTCTTTTTATAATTGTGTTATCATTTGAGAGTTTTTTTTTTACGATTGTGAGTGTAAATGGGTTCACGGATTTTTTATTTGCGTCAGATGAAAATCATGAAAAGGGCAAAACCAAAATAACTATTTTTTACTGTACATTAGGGTATGTTTACGGCCCCAAAAAATGCGGGAGGGTTGAGATTTAGGGATGTTGAAGTTTTCAGGAATTTAAGTTGGCTACGATAGGATGTATATTAACGGAATATATGATGTACATTAGTGTCTTCTTTGTTAGCTCGCATCCTCTTAGAGCATCCAAAGACATTTTAGGTAGGGGTTTTCTCTTTTAAAGACACCCCACCAATTAAAAAAATAAATATTTGTATAGTTTAAGTGTTTTAATATATTTAGAGACATCCATCAAAATTCTGCGATGTGGATGCTCTTATACCAATATTACCACTGATTTTTTTTCTTTTTATTATTGTTGTGTATCTTCAAATCCTTCATATAGTAGGAGCATCAAAAGTGTTAAGGAACGATATCATACGGACAAGGGAAAATTGGGTAGATATCAGGATCTATAGTGATTTGTAAAACTCTATAGAGACACTAACATGACTAGTTGGTTAACTAACACATTAATACAACTAACATCTTATCAATGTAGTAGTAAATGATTGAATCCACAAATATCAATTATCACACTGAATTTATTAAATTATTTAATCTCGTTAAGATGATCAAAGGATTGAGTTTGTTTGCTAATTTTTCTATTGTTTTTAATTCAATATTATAAAAAGTGTTAGACCTAGGAATAATCGATGGATTGAACTAAAATTAACTGGATGTCTATTCAGGTTCTAATTTTTCCTATCCTCAACTTAAATATAAATATAAATTGATCCACTTGCGTAGCATCATTAACTTTTCTTAACAATTTAAATACTTAAACTCTCGCTTGGATTTAAAAGGGCTAGATAGCATTAATCAAGCTGATTTAATTTGTTTACAATCCGCTTCAACATCAACTTTCATTGGATAAAAACAGATTGCTCTCCTAAATGAGTTTGCAAAACTCCTATTACACTTCCGTTTAATAGATAATCCTATGAACAAAAACTAGATGATCAAACTAGTTTTAGCATTATATCATCATAATGATATATTGCATTTTTAACATCTTTTAACCTTTGTTTTCTAGTGTTTTTCGAGTCTAATTTGGTTTGTTCAGGGTTTTTTAGGTGAATTATGCATTAGAACATGGATTGGAGCTTAGGAGGAGAGATTTAAGTCAAAAAGTGAAGATTCCAGCCAAAACGAAGTTGGATCGATCGATCCATGTTTAGTGAAACGTTTCGGAACCACTGTAGATCGACCTGCACGCATTCGGAGCCAAATCGATTCACACGGATCGATCGATCCGGCCTCGATGGCAACTTTCAATCACGAAATTTGTGCCAATTTGCTTTATTTTCTGAGATCCTGGACGAAAACCCAGCAATATATAACCACTTCTGAGCCTCCACAGCCCCACATTCTGATTTTTATTCATCTCTTTTAGATATAAACACTCATTTTTCATTGTTCTTGAGATTTTTGGTTATTGTCACTTGGAGATTTCTTGAGAGTTGTCCACTTCCTTTCATTCCTTACATTCCCTACTGTTGAGAAGTGTTCTTGAACCCTTGTTCTTTTATTATTAATAAAGTGTTATTCAGTATTTTATTGTTTTTAATTATGTTCATCATTTCATATTGTTTTCTTGTTAATTCAGTCATGTGTGAGTAGTTAGGTTGTTAGATCTAGGGAGATCATGGGTTGTTAAGTTAGTAATTGGATGTAAATAGGTAGATTTGTAGAAGAACTTCCTCCTCTTGATGTCTTAAGGCTTAAACTAGACTAAATCACCTAGTTTTTGTTCATAGGATTTCCTACTAAACGAAAGTGTAGTAGGATTCTTGGAAACCTCATTAGGAGAGCAGATTGTCCTTAGCCAACGAAAGTTGATGCTAAGGCAAGTTGTGAACTTATCAAATCTGCTATAGTAAAGCCCTCCAGCTATTTTTAATCCAAATGAAAGTTTAGGTATTTGAGTAGTTAAGAAAAGTAATTGGTACCACGAAAGTGGACCAATTTAGAATTATATTTGAGTTGGAGTTGAGTAAAATTATAACCTGAATAAACATCCAGTTTAGTTTTAGACAATCCATTGATCATTCCCTGTCTAGCATTTTATTATCATTGAATTTAAAATTCATAGAAAATTAGAAACCAAAATCTTTGAATTATTCGATTTAGCTAATTAAATAATTTAATAGATTACAGTGTAATTGCTGAGATTTGTGGATTTGATCCTTCATTACTACTTTGATACATTATAGTTGTCAAGGTCTTTTTAAGTGAAAATAGACAACTTATTAAGTGGCGTCATTGCCGAGTCTCACCATTTTACATGTGACTGAAAATTTTGAATTAAGTCTAAATTATTTACTAACTCTTTCTTGTTTTTGTTTCCTCTTTGTTTTTGCAGGTGTATGACCAGAAGCCGACATTCGGCAGCTGACCTTGAAATCCTGTCCAACGAAGAGCTCGCGAGAAGAGAAAGAGTAAATAGGAGAAACCGGTCGGATCCTGTCACAATGGCTGACAATCTCGACGCTGCAACTCTACAAGAGCAATTGACGGCGATGCGTTTGCAGGTGGAGGCTCTCCAGGAGCAGGCACGCCAACGTCCACAGCCGACATTCAGCGGCATAGACAAACCCCACATCTTATATAGAAACCGTTCAGCAATTGTTCCCCCACCATTGGCGAGGCAAGACTATGACATCAAGGGCCAGCTAACTCAGCTCGCGGAACAGAAGCAATTTTACGGCCTTCCAAATGAAAATGCAATGGAGCACATTGAGCATATCGAGCACATCACCAACCTCACTAAGGCCAATGGTGTACCACCAGATTATGTCAAATGCAAACTCTTCGAGTTCTCGCTATTTGGAAAGGATCTTTCATGGCTCAAATCACTTCCAGCAGACAGCCTAGTTGGATGGGAAGCAGCCCGCAATGCCTTCATCGACAAATACTACACCAAAGCCAAGACTATAGCTTTGAAGGCGAAGATTTCCACCTATTCTCAGCACTCAGGAGAGTCCTTTTGTGAGGCGTGGGAGAGGTTTGGTTCCGACGGCCGAGACTGCCCCCATCACGGTTTTACTAAGACGCAACTGCTTACAATTTTATGATGGTTTATCTTTGGAATTTAAAGGTCAAATAAACTCTGCTAGTAACGGAAATTTTATGACTCGTAGTATTGCAGAGGCACTGGAATTGATCGAGAACATGGCTGAGAGATCTTCGAAGAGGAACCCAGAATATGATAGAAGCAAGAAGGTTGCTTCAGTGGAGGCACAACAGATAGCAGAGCTAACCGAGCAAATCAGCTTGCTCGTGAAAGCAAACCAGAGCGGCATGAATTCCTGCGATAGAGAAGGTGGTCTTGTACCTTCTGAGAAGAATATGGTTAGTGGGAATGATGATGAAGAGGAGTGTAATTATGTCACTGGCCATGGGTATAAACAAGGATACAACTCCAATTACAAACACCCAAATCTCTCCTACCGCAACACAAACGTCAAAAACCCGCAAGATCAGGTATACACATATAAACATATTGCTGGTTCTAACAATGCTTTTGTGCCTTTTCAGGAGCACCACCAGCTAACAATTCTCAAGATGAGTTGAAGACGATGATGCAGATGATTCTTGCTAACCAACATAAAATGACGGTGGAGATTAATGCCAAATTGGAGAACAAGAGTGCCAAGGTTGACGGCATGTACAACAGCCTGAACACCAAGTTTGAAGCCTTGACAAACCACGTCAAAATGTTGAATACTCAGGTTTCCCAAATAGTTGAAGCAATCAAGAGAACCAAAGGCGCATTCCCTGGACGTCCTGAAGAAAACCCGTGGAGTGCAAATGTCAATGCCATCACCCTACGGAGTGGAAAATTGATGGACTCTCGCGAGAAAGAACCCACTGCACCAAAACAGGTAATTGATTATGATGATGTTGATGAAACTATTGACATGGGTATATTGAATGTTACAAGAAAGGAAACACCAGCTGCTGATAATACGCCAAAGATTACACCTGTTGAGCGCGTGTACATACCAAAGGTGCCATATCCTACCAAGCCAAAGCTGTTAAAGAAAGCTGCAAAGAAGGCGAAGGAGGAGGCCAAATGCAGGGTATCATCGACGGCATCGAGGTCAAATGCCAACTGAAGACGATGATCGAGATTATTCCATCAATGCAGCTCACAACGAAGAGCTTAGCAACATCCAAAGTCAAAGACGAAGAGGAGTGTGTGATGCTCACAGAGGAATGCAGTGCCATACTTCTAAGCAAGATGCCGAAAAAACGTGGAGATTCAGGTCGGTTTGTTCTCTCTGTCAAAATTGGTTCATTTGACTTTGTTGCCTCTTTGTGTGATTTAGGTTCCAGTGTCAACTTGATGCCATACTCGGTGGCGTGGCGGCTGGGCTTGACAAACTTCAAACCAACGAAGATTTCATTTGTGTTTGTTGATCGTTCGGTCAAGTATCATGTGGGAATCCAGAAGGACATCATTGTCAAGATAGGAGGAGCTTATGTGCCTGCTGATTTTGTTGTGCTGGAGCTAGAAGAGGAACCCAAGGACTCTCTCATACTGGGATAACCATTCTTGTGTACCGCAGGAGCCATCATAGATGTCAGGCGTGGGCTTATAGACCTCCATCTTGGTGATATCATAATGGAGTTCCAAATGGACAAGCTACTAAAACAGTCGATGCTCGATGGTCAAACATTCTCGATTGATGACTCATTGGAGGACGGTGAAGAGATTGTTGATGAGATGTTGTTCGACAACCCGCTGGAAATTGTTTTGACAAAAGCGGAAGGTAAATTTGGTTTTAATGATGTGGATATTGCAGGTTATGCAAGGATGTTGGAATCCAGCAAATCCATGGAGCGGATGGTAGCTTATCTTAGCCGTGATGACAATGCATCGACACATGTTTCCCACAGCGCAAGGCCTTCTGAGAACCCTTGGTGCGAGCTTAAGGCTCCCAAGGTTGAGCTCAAATTATTGCCAGCTGGGATAAGGTATGCGTATCTCGGTCCTAAAAATACATTTCCTGTCATTATCAATGCTGATTTGAATGGTGCAGAGACTACTTTGCTCCTTTGTGAGCTTAGGAAGTATCGTAGAGCCTTAGGCTATTCACTAGATGACATCATTGGCATTTTACCTGACCGTTGCATGCATAGAATCCATTTAGAAGATGAATCAATGACTTCTGTTAAACAACGGAGATGGTTAAACCCGAATCTAAAAAGTGTTATTCAGAAAGAGATAATGAAACTTCTAGAGGCCGGTATAATTTATGATATCTCAGATAATAAATGGGTTAGTCCCATTCTTGTAGTGCCAAAGAAGGGTGGTGTGACTATATTTAAAAATGATAAAGATGAGTTGATCCCAACTAGAATTGTCACATGCCATAGGATGTGTGTTGATTACGGGAAGTTAATTGATGCCACTCATAAAGACCATTCTCCTTTACCTTTTATTGATCAAATGCTTGAACGTTTGGCTAACCATGCTTACTACTGTTTCTTAGATGGCTATTCAGGTTTCTTTCATATTCATATACACTCGGACGACCAGGAGAAGACGACATTCACATGTCCATATGGCACTTATGCTTATCGCATAATGCCATTAGGCTTGTGCACTGCTCCAGCGACTTTCTGTGTGTACCGAAATTCACACAACCACAAAACTTGTCTAATGAAACTTTTAAGGGATCGTCGACTATCTTAATGTATGAACCATTTGTAAACACGAAAGCAAAGAAAGCAAATGAACTAAGAAGGGAAGGCAAAGACAGAGATTGAAAGCTATGATTTTATCCATATTATGCTAAGGTCTCTTGCAGCCACAAAGTTTAGGGTGCAAGAGCTCTGAAAAGTTGAAATATACATTATAAGTTAGGACTAGTAAGATATTTATACTCTCAGCTAAACCGTCATACGACCATGGGCTTTTTCTTCTCGTTCGGGCCATCTTTCCTTTCTCTGCCGACAAAATCTCGGTAGTTTCCTTTTTTCCGATATGCTTTGATACACCTTCCTTTTCTACAATATTCTTCCATTCTTCCAATAAGCTCCTAGAATACTTCCTTTCTCGTAAGATTGTCCCCAAATCTTCTAGTACGTCGGTTCACGGAGGGCTTTCCTGGTCCGAAATGCGGTAGTCGGCCCGTTGAAAAAGTGTTGGGCCGTTAAGCTTGTCAAGAGGGTTGTTATACTCGTAAGTCGTAAGTGTTCGGATGGTTACCTCGTTAAAAACCTTAGCAAGGAAACCACTTGGGAGAAAACCTTACCAAGGAAAAAAGAGTGTAACCATGTTGATCTTTGTCGATCATATGATGAAGTGTTCATCGTGGATCCTTAGTTCTAGATGGAACTTAGTTATTTTCTTTGCTAGGATCCACGGAAAGGAGATGATATGCACCCTAAGTCATTTTGACTTGCCGTGATCATGGATAATATCGTGAATATGTTAGGCGACCCGTGTGTGTTCCACGAGTCGCGGAACTCTTCGGAAATAATGAACCGCAACCCGTGGACGTTCACCGGTCGCAGAATAAACTTGGTGAGACGAACCGCGACCCGTGAATGTTCCACGGGTCGCGGAACTCTTAGGATTCGATTAACCGCGACCCATGAACATGCACAGGTCGCAGAATGGTTCATTTGCATGAGTCGCGACCCGTGGCTCGTGCACGGCTCGCGGAACATTTCCCTTCGTCGAAACACGACCTGTAACTCGTCCACGGGTCGCACCTTGCTCGACCAATGCGAAGCGCGGCCCGTGGCTTGTGCACGGGTCGCGGTTCGTGTTCGAATGTGGTTAGTCGCAATCCGTGATAAGCCTACGGATCGCCGACTGTTTTGAAAAGTTTCTTTGTTGAAGAATACTTCCCCGTGAAAAGTTTCGTATGAAATCGAAGCCTTGTTTATCCGATTTCATGTTTGAGTGGTCAAGTTACCGAAAGGCTAAGTCTTCCGATAGTTATTGCAAAGGATGTTGGTTATGATATATCCTTGTAATGCCTTAGCATTTGGATCGATTTCAAGTTGTAGTTGATTCATGTGTTTTGCAGAGAACACTTAACCATTTTATGCTATCAATCTGCGGGGGTGGAATCCGACCCCACAATTAGCCCCCGAACTCTTTATAGCTTGTTTAGCTATGGAGAGTTTCGTGTGTAGATTGAAGATTAATGCATGGTTCTTAGTCGTAAGCCAAAGGAGGCATTGATTGTAGTTTATCGAAGACAAGTGTGTCATCACGCTGGTTATGATCCCGAATGTTGCTGTAACGTTTTTGTTTCCGAAAACGAAAATTGGTGTGTTACCTTGGCACGTTGTTCAAGACAACTATTGAAGTTTTCCTTCCAAAATTGTGTATAAGTAGGGGTGCTCCCTCATCCTTGCTCACAAGGTGCATTGTTGAAGTTTTTAAGAAATTCTCAGAAGTTCTCAGAAGTTTTCAGGTAACTCTCTATTCTCTCTCTTGTTCTTCGTTGATGTGACTTGATAGATTTAGGTTTTGAACCTTGTTCTTGGTAGAATCTTGGTAGAGAATCATAGTTTTGGATAGTTTTCCAGAAACTTAGACATTTTTACTGCTAGTTCTTCAGGAACTTTGGAGCTTTGTGATTGTTTATTATAAAAATCAGAAATCACTATTCACCATTTCCTATCTTCTTCCCCATCTTTTTCCACTAACTCTCATTCATTACCACCCATTCTTTCACCATTGTTGTGAAGAAATTTTCGATATGTACCTTGGAGATTGGCATGTGATGAAGAAGAGAAACAAAGTTGTCAAAACTCGAAGACGGAGGGAAGGAGGAGAAGTCGCGGGTCGCGCCTCCTCCTCTCTTGTCGGTTCCGAAACCCGTGAGTGCATCACGGGTCACACCTCGGATGTGTTGGTCGCTTCCGCGACCGGTGAGCCCTCTGGTCACGCTTCGTGCGCCATCGACCTTACCGGGACCCGTGAACTATCGGGGGGTCGCGGTTCATGCGCCATTCCTCCTTCCGCCACCCGTGGGAGTGTCGTGGGTCATGTCTCATGCGGTCGTGAGCCTTCCGCGACCCATGAACGTACAACGGGTCGCGCTTCGTGCGGAGAAGTCACTTCCGCGACCCGTGACCACACCACGGGTCGTGCTTCACACTTCCTTGGCCCTTCCACGAGCCGTGTGACGAGAATTGATGATGACCCTTGCAATTCTTTCTCCGAAGATCACAAAACGACGGATGGTTTCGTAAGGTGGTGCCCCTGTGGTAGTAGATATTTTGTTCCATATAGTGATGATTCTTTCTCGAGTCGTTTAGTTCCGATGGTAGTTGGAAGTAGTGTTGATTGTTTGTCTTTAGCCATCGCTTTGGCATGCTTCTTAACTCTTTGTTGTCTTACATATATGCAGGCTGTTCGGTTGCTCTTCGTGCTGCAAGACGTACGGAAGGGATTACGGAGAGACCAAGGGTGACGGTCATGGAGAGACTTAGACAAGAAAAGGGTGCTAACAGTTCAAGGGCCAAGTCTTCTTCACATTCGGAGGGTATAAATTGGCTAGGTGGTGTCTGCTATTTACCTGCTAAAGGTGTACTCCCGAGGCTCAACAAGGTTGTTGATCTGAAGGTAAATAAGGGTAAAAGTGTTGCCAGGGATGCCTCGAAATCAAGTAGAGCGAAGGCTGTCGCAAAGCCGGTCAAGGAACCCGGGACCCCGAAGACTGCTCCTCGCAAGAGGTCAAAGAAGAACGTTGCTCCTTCGGATGTCACAAAGGACGTAGTGCTTCCGTGTGTCGATAAGGATGAGGTAGCGACGTGCTTTTCTCGCATGGTCTTGGATGGAGACGTTTTTCCTCCCATGGAGTCCTTTCGGCATCTTGAAAGATATTTGGCCGCAGCCAATGCTGGCTCGAACGTAAATAGTTATGCTCTCACCTTTCGTAAATGATCGTGTTCTAACGCCGATTTCGTTTTTACAGTTCGTGGCTCATATGAACCATGTGATGCTCGGCTATGAGGTTGATCTCGTGGAGCTGTCCAAGGAAAATGTGGAGCTAAGTGCTTCCTTGTATGGACGATTTCGGAGGTTCCGATCGTGACATGTTTTACGACATTGTCGTTGGATGATGACCCGAATGACTCGTTGATCATTCGTTGGGCGAACCAGTAAGATGACTGGTAAATGTTGAAGAGCAAAAGTTCACGATTGTGCGTTGGAGCATTGTTTGCATAGTTATGCTTGATGCTTGATGGATTTTTGCTCTTAAGACCAGCGCATTAGCTTGGGTTTTGATGGGTCACTTGATCGACGCGATCGTGCTTTTGACGGAGAAAATGCGTAAACCTAAATACCCCTCCTTGCGACGTTGCGTCAAGGATGTGCCCATGAGATGTCGATGACCAGTGTTCAATTAAACTGAGTTTTCAAGATGATATGTTTCTTCCAGACTCTCACTCTTTCTCTAGCAAGAATCCTTCCGGTAAAATGGTCGTCGCGCGCATTACCATGAGAGGTGTAGACGTTCCCGGATGTTTACATTGTTGTGATCCGCGACAATGGTGGCGTTTCGATACGCTCGAAAGTATGAGAACCTTCGAGTGAGTTGTGACAAGGTCTTTAGCTCGAAAGCCATACCTTGACGATAGTTTGCATTTTAGGAGCTCCCAAATGGGGCTATGTCGAAATAGCAATGATCATAGTAAGGTCTTAGCGCCGGTTCTCTCTCCGTCTAGAGAGATTCGACACCACGGCCTTACCATGACCTTGATATGACACGTAGGTGTTTGCGAAGTGTGATATGACTCATGTGTGTGTCACAAGTTGCGGAAAATGCTCAAAATAATGCAATGTATTACGAATTTGTAGTTAAAAATCGAAATACTCAAGAAATGTAATGTTGTTTGATACATGGATAGTGATGTTTGGTGTTATCCATCCGATAAACTGTTGTCGAAAAAGTTTTTGTTGGCCGTGAAAAATATGGAGTGGGAGTATATGAGTATACTCATCTACTCCCCCCCCCTTCTTTATCGGAGTTGTCAACTGAACTCATCGCAAGGATGAGCTTCCTACGTACCCTCAAAAGGGATCAAGTCGACTCATAGTTCATTGTTGTGGTTGCTCAGTACTCAGTGATAGTACTTTTTAAGATGCATTGCATTCCAGGATCGTGGAACTGCTATCTATTTCCATGTTTGTGAGTTCGTAAACGCCTGGTTTTACGACCTTGGAGATCCTGTAAGGTCCTTCCCAATTTGCTCTGAGTTTCCCTGCATTCAGCTCTGCCATGTTTTGAAAAACTTTGCAGACGACGAGATCGGACTCTCTGAATTGTCGAGGGCGGACATGACTGTTGTAATACTTTGTTGCGGCTTGCTGATAGTTTTGTAATCGAATGAATGCATGGTCTCGTTATTCGTCGATCAAGTCTAGTTCATCAATTTGTAAGAGATGGTTGATGTCTTCATGCATGGGAAGTAACGCCCGTCGTATGCCTGGGAAGTCCACCTCCGAGGGGATGACACATTTTGTTCCGTAAACAAGCGCAAATGGAGTCTCGCCGGTTGGCCGTCCAGGGGTTGTACGATGAGACCATAACACTCCATCGAGTTCATAAGCTCATCGACCTTTCTTAGCATCGAGACGCTTCTTTAACCCATCGAGGATCATCTTGTTGGCTGCCTCATCCTGGCCGTTTCCCTGCATGTAGTGTGGCGTTGATTTGCTCAAGCGAATCTTCCACTTTTCGCAGAAACCTTCGAAGCGAGCTGAGATGAACTGAGATCCGTTGTCCGTAACGATTTCGTACAGGACGCCATGACGATAGATGATGAATATCCATACGAAATTTTCAACTTGAGCGTCCTTGATACTAGCGTATGATTCAGCTTCCACCCACTTAGAGAAGTGGTCGGTGAGAACGAGCCAAAAACGTTTTAGTTTTGAAGCGTACATTGGACCAACTATGTCCATGGATCACCTCATGAAGGGATATGGTGATGACACCGATGTAAACATCTCCGTGGGTTGGTGAAAATTTGGTGCGTGACGCTGGCATTTTTCGCATTTCGCGGAGAATTGTTCGCAGTCCTTGATCATGGTTGGCCAGTAAAAGCCATGTCTCTTGATCCTGATTGCTAGGCTGTGACCTCCTGAGTGATTTCCGCATGAACTGCCGTGGACGTCTCTCATCACCTTCCAAGTATCCTCTCTTTCTAAGCATGTGAGTAACGGGCCACCAAGTCCCCATTTGTTTAGCTTTTCCTCTTTTATGATATATCTTGCTGCCTGCCCGCGGAGCTTTCGTGCAAACCATTTATCGGTGGGAACGTCTCCTTGGGTAATGTAGAGTTTCATGTGATCCATCCATGGATTATCACACCCATAACTCTCGGAGTCGATTTCTTCGTCTATCTCCATCGGGACATACTCTTCTTCGTAACCAGGCTGATCGTTGATAGGGTTTGCTCTTGTACCGATGAGATGGACGGGACGAGTTTCCTGGATACTAGGATGTGCAAGGAGCTCGACATGGATTACTGTTCGTAGTTCCGGGTCGGAGGTTGAGCCTAATGCTGTTAATGCATCGGCGGTGGAGTTTTCGTTCTAAGATATCCTGGTTAAGGTGAATTCTGCGAACTTCTCGGAGAGCTTCTTGACAATGTTGAGGTAGGCCTCCATTCTATCATCTCGAGCGACATACTCTCCATTGAACTGGTTTACGACGAGCTGGGAGTCGCATAAAGCATGATTCTTCCTAACGTTGATCCCCAAGGTGAGTCGAAGTCCTGCAGTTAAAGCTTCATACTCTGCTTTGTTGTTGGATGCATGGAAATCGAAACGCATGGATTGCTCTAATATTTCGCATGTTGGTGAAGCTAAAAGGATACCGACTCCTAATCCTTGCTTGGACGATGATCCGTCGGCATGAAGAGTCCATACAGTCTGTTCGTTGATGTTCATATCTTCTCCCTCCGGAAGTTCTACTATGAAATCGGCTAGGACATGAGCTTTGGTGCTAGTGCGACTCTGATACTCAGTATCGTATCGCTCAATTCCATTGCCCACTTCGCTAAACAGCCGGACTGACTTGGACTATGCAAGATGGTACGCAGTGCAAATGGAGTAAGGACTATAATAGAGTGAGATTGAAAGTAAGGCCTTAGCTTGCGTGCATATATCACGACGGTAAGGGCAAGCTTTTCCATTTGCGGGTATCTTGTTTCGGCATCCGCTAATGTTTTGCTCACGTAGAAGACCAGCTGTTGTTCACCACGTTCCTCGCGGATCAGCACTCTGCTAACAGTTGTAAGGGAAACTGCAATGTACAGAAAGAGGGGTTCTCCGCTAACGGGTTTCGCGAGGATCGGAGGTGTCTCTAAGTAATTCTTAAGCTGTTGTAAGGCTTCTTCGCGTTTCTCCGACCATTCGAATTGTTTCTTGCCGCGGAGGAAATTGTAGAAAGGCAGGCACTTGTCCGTCGATCAGGATATGAACCTGTTCAGGGCTGCGATGCGTCCAGTGAGGCACTGTACTTTGTGTTTGTTCTTAGGAGATGCCATTTGACGAAGATCTTTGATTTTCTTGGGGTTTGCTTTGATGCCGTGATGGGTGACTACATAGCCGAGGAATTCGCCGAAGGTAACTCTAAATCTGCATTTTGCGGGGTTGGGCTTCATGTTATGCGTGTTGAGTTGGCCGAAGCATTCCTCGAGGTTGGCAATATGCTTATCTTGCTCCAATGATTTTACTAGCATGTCGTCGATGTAGACCTCTACGGTTTTCCCAGTTAATCGGCGAACATCTTGTTGACGAGTCGCTGATAGGTGCCACCTGCATTCTTAAGACCAAAGGCATAACTTCATAACAGTAAGTACCTATATCGGTGATGAAGGCTATTTTTTCTCGATCATGAGGGTGCATGAAGATTTGATTGTATCCGGAGAAGGCGTCCATGAACGAGAGGAGCTGGTTCCCCGTTGTTGCTTCAACCAAGCGATCAATGTGAGGGAGAGGGAGGTTGTCCTTCGGACATGCTTTGTTGAGATCGGTGAAGTCCACACAAACTCTCCACTTTCTGTTCTTCTTCTTGACAACCACGGGGTTGGCTAGCCAATCTGGATACTTGACTTCGGTGATAGATCCCACCTTGAGAAGTCTCTCGACTTCGTCATTCACTGCTTGTGCTCGCTCGGTTCCTAGCTTCCTTCTTTTTTGCTTGATTGGCTTGAAGGTCGGGTCTACGTTCAGTTCATGGCATGTTATGTCCGTGCTGATTCCTGGCATGTCTTCGACTGTCGAGGCGAAAGTGTTGATGTTCCTTTTAGGAATACTATGAGGTTTTCTCGGAGAGGGTCTTCAAGCTGCGCTCCGATTTTATTTCGTCGTTATGGATTTCGGTCGTCGATGCAAACTGAGACCACAAGATCGGCCGGTGGCTTGTCTTCATCGGCCTCGGCGATTTAGAGTTGTTGCTAATTTCTGTAGTCTTCGATAGTTTCTCTTCCTTGTCCTCCGAGATTTGGAGCTGTTGCATGAGCTTGGTCGTATGCTTCCTGGCCCTATGCTTCATATGTTGCTTCTTGTGTTTCTTTTCTGGGACTCTGTCGGTGACTGGTCTCCGGAGCTTGTGTTCGGTGAGAAGGCACGCCCTTTATTATTGTTAGCTTCCTCGAACGGTTCTGACTCCTGCGGAGGTAGGGAACTTGATGCATAGATGGTAAGGTGAGCACACCACTTGCATCGAGTTTAGCCAGGATGTTCCCAGTATTGCATTATAGATCGTCGGGTACCGAGCCACAGAGAAGCTGCCTATCTTTGAGACTCCCTCGATTTGGACCACGGGCCTGATAGTTCCGATGATCATGGTTGTTATTCCTGTGAAGGTTATGAGAGGCTTGGGAGTTTCATCGATCCTTGATGGATCTATCCCCATACGGAGTAGTGTATCCATGAAGATTACATCCACCGAACTTCCTGTGTCGACCAACACTTTAGGAATGCTTGTTTCTTCGATTGTGACCTGGATGACAAGAGGATCGTTGTGCGGTTAGATCACTGCTCGAGCGTCCTCTTCGGTGAAAGAGAGATCGCAATCTGGGAAGCTTGGTTCGGCCGCCACATTGGATTTGGCTCTGGCTTCTTTAGGAAAACTTCGATGGTAGAGAAACGATGTGGACTGTGCTTCGGTTCTCCGATTATCATGTTAACGCTTTGAGGAAGGTAAGTGACTCCTTCTGTTGCTGAACATGCACTCGGGTTAAGGAGAGAATTATTGAGTCTCCCCACGCTCGTGTCTTCCTTTTCGCGGAAGAAGTAGCTGTTTCTGTTGGTGATGGATCGGTTGAGGCTGAAATGATCCATGATTTTAATGTTTTGGTCGTGCTTGATTGTCCGAAGTGATTCTTCGTGTGGAACAGTCGATGAGTCCCCACAGTCGGCGCCAAATTGTGTGTACCCAAATTCACACAACCACAAAACTTGTCTAACAAAAATTTTAAGGGATCGTTAACTATCTTAATGTATGAACCACTTGTAAACACAGAAGCAAAGAAAACAAATGAACTAAGAACGGAAGGCAAAGACAGAGATTGAAAGCTAGGTTTTTATTCATAGTATGCTAAGGTCTCTTGCAGCCACGAAGTTTAGGGTGCAAGAGCTCTGAAAAGTTGAAAGATACAATGAGCTAAGACTAGTAGGATATTATACTCTCAGCTAAACCGTCCTACGACCATGGGCTTTTTCTTCTCGTTCGGGCCATCTTTCCTTTCTATGCCAACAAAATCTCGGTTAGTTTCTTTTTTTCGATATGCTTTGATACACCTTCCTTTTCTTCGATATTCTTCCATTCTTCCGAGAAGCTCCTAGAAGACTTCCTTCTTCGTAAGATTGTGCCCGAATCTTCAAGTACGTCGGTTTATGGAGGGCTTTGCCTGGTCCGAAATGCAGTAGTCGGCCCGTTGAGGAAATGTTGGGATGTTAAGCTTGTCAAGAGTGTTGTTAGACTCGTAAGTCGTAAGTGTTCGGATGGTTACCTCGTTAAAAACCTTAGAAAGGAACCACTTGGGAGAAAACTTTACCAAGGGAAAAAGAGTGTAACCATGTTGATCTTTGTCGATCATATGATGAAATGTTCATCGTGGATCCTTAGTTCTCGATGGAACTTAGATATTTGCTTTGCTAGGATCCACGGAAAGGAGATGATATACATCCTAAGTCATTTTGACTTGCCGTGAGCATGGATGATATCATGAATATGTTAGGCCGTGTTCCACGGTTTGCGGAACCCTTCATAAACAATGAACCGCGACCTGTGGACGTTCACGGGTCGTGGAATAGACTTGGTGAGACGAACCGCGACCCATGAACGTTCCACGGGTCGCAGAATTCTTTGGACGCGACGAACCGTGACTCGTGGACGTTCACGGGTCGCAAAATGGACTCAAAGAGACGACCCGCGAACGTCCTACATGTCGCGAAACTCCCTGGACGTGATGAGCCGCGACCCGTGGACGTTCACAAATCGCAGAACGGACCTGACGAGACGAACCGCGACCCGTGAATGCTCCACGGGTCACGGAACTCTTATGACTCGATTAACCGCGACCCGTGCATGTTCACGGGTCGCGGAAAGGTTCATTCGGATGAGTCGCGACCCGTGGCTCGTGCACGGCTCGCGGAACTTTTCCCTTCGTCGAAATGCGACTCGAAACTCGTCCATGGGTCGCGCCTTGCTCGGACAACGCGAAGCGCGACCCGTGGCTTGTTCACAGGTCGCGGTTCGTGTTTGAACGTGGTCAGTCGCGACCCGTGACAAGCCTACGGATCACCGACTGTTTTGATAAGTTTCTTTGTTGAACAATACTTCCCCGATAACTCAATCCCACTCTCCGAAGATAGTTTCGTATAAAATCGAAACCTTGTTTATCCGATTTCATGTTTAAGTGGTCAAGTTACCGAAAGGCTAAGTCTTCTGATAGTTATTGCAAAGGATGTTGGTTATGATCTATCCTTGTAATGCCTTCACATTTGGATCGATACCAAGTCGTAGTTGATTCTTGTGTTTTGCGGAGAAACACTTAACCATTTTATGCCATCAATCTGCAGGGGTGGAATCCGACCCCCTAATAAGTTGTCTATTTTACTAATTAATACCTCGACAACTACAATGTATCAATGCAGTAGTTAAGGATCGAATCCACAAGTTCCAGCTTCTACACTATGTCTTACTAAACTATTTTATTAAGCTAAACCGAAAGCAATTGGGTTTTTTGTTGGTTTTACTAAATTACTACTTGTTCAAATTCAATTGGGGATAAAATACTAGACTTAGGAGACATCAATGGTAGACAATCGAATTAACTGGATGACTATTCAGGTTCTAAACAGCACAAACTTCAACTTAAACAAAGTTCTAAATTGGTCCACTTTCGTGGTACCAATTACTTCTCTTAGCAAAATAAACACCTAAACTCTCATTTGGGTTTAACTAAGCTAGATAGCATTTCTAGTACTGGTTTAATAAGTTCACAAAATGCCTTAGCACCAACTCTCATTGGCTAAGGACATTTTGCTCTCCTAATTGGGTGTCAAGAAATCTATTACACTTTCGTTTAATAGGAGTTACTATGATCATAAACTAGGTGATCAAGTTAGTTTAAGCCTTAAGGCACCACA
>OVAP01001389.1:9214-24335 GCA_900406295.1 Aurinia saxatilis | reverse complement strand
CCGTGAATCATTGATAGATTAGGACAAGGATTAAGGCTTTAATCCTAACAGCAGTGCTTCTCCATATAAGTGCAGTTAGCGAATCTTAAGTTTTATGAGCATACAACTTAAAATTAGTATAGAGGTCACATCCCCTTATAGATTATCTTTAGAGTTTAGATGAAACAAAAATAGGTATATATTTTGTGAGACGAAATGAATGTAACTGAATAACGTTAAAATTGAGTTCGTAGCATCATTAATATGNGTTAGCTTGAATCACAACCAGTGTAGTTGGATAAACTCTGTTACTAAGGTTGTTTTCAGCCTGACTTAGCAGTGTACTAACGGCTTATTTAAGTTTTCTAGTTCTCGACCTTGTAATAACTCCGACAGGTAACTCCAATTCTCCTTGCACATCCTCGGGTTCAAGCTGCTCCTCCTTAGCTCTTTCCTCGGATTCAAGCTGTTGGTTCATTATCATATCACTCATGATGTTTGCTAAAACCAATACAATCATTTTCTTTGGCGTAGTCTCCAAACAAATAGGTTTTAGCAATCATGATGTTTGCTAAAACCAATAAAATCATTTTCCACAAAGCCTTTGTCTCGGAACTTCCCTATAGCTAATTTTGATTCTAAATTGTGTGTTCTAGGAAAAAATGTCAAGATCATTTGACGTTTAGAAAAAGATCACAAAGATTTTTATAAGTTTGCTAAATTATGTTACGAAGGTATATACTTAGAAACTCTTTTCGACCAAAGTGATTATCTATTGTTGATCTATTACCAGCAGCAAGCCTACATCTAGTTTCTTAATCATTTGTTTTTTTGTTTTATTTTTGCAGTGCTTCTCCATATAAGTGCAGTTAGCGAATTTTAAGTTTCATGACCATACAACTTAAAATTAGTATAGAGGTCAAATCCCCTTATATATTATCTTTAGAGAGTTTAGATGAAACAAAAATAGGTATGTATTTTGTGAGACAAAATGAATGTAACTGAATAACGTTAAAATTGAGTTCGTAGCATCATTAATATGGATAACGCATGCATGATTTTAACAGCTAGCAACACAAATACTTAATCCAACAAGCTCAGTTTATCCAGAAATATTGATGAGGATGCATCATATAATGAATACAGAATCAAGGAGAGGAAGAGACAAGAGACATGAACTCTTCATCTGATTCCAAACCTTCCATAAACTCTGGAATAAGACATACTTCCAAATCTACGCTTCCTCTTCCTTCTCTTCCCGCATTAGCTGCTATCTTCCCATCAAACTTACCTCCATAACCGGTTCTAATCGCAACTGGTTTTCCCATTCCAAACTCGCATTCATAATTCTTAAACCTTGGTGAGCCTCCAATGTGAACAACCATTTCTCCCAAAAGTGTTTCTAAATGGAAAATAAAAGATGTTTGCAACCATTCATCGGTTGTCTTCGAGATCAATTCACTAGTGTTTCCAATCACAGCTTGATGTACTCTCAAAGCGGCCCATCCCAAGTCATTTTCAAGTAGTTCACCTGCTTTCACGATCATAGACCTTACAGAAGCAATGCAGTTCCCAAAATAGTCTAAAGACAATGGTGGATCCATTTTTTCTCTATTGTTAGCGGCGAAGCTACATCGAGTTTCGTGATCATATGGTAATTTTCTTGCCCTTGTGATGCATCTCCATATAAAAGCGGTTAATGATTGAAAAGAAGAGATCGTTGTTGTTCCACATTCTTGATTAGCCTTTGTTTTTAGTGACCTTACTGTTTCTGATGAGAAATGGAATATTCTCTCTTTCAAAACCGGAGATTCGAATCGGCTGATGAATTCATCAGGGTGAGTGAAAGGAAGGTTGATTGCAGGACCGTACCCTTTAGGAAACCAAGGTTCAAGGACTGGAGGATTCTTGAGAAGCAAGTTCTTGGTTTCTTGTGCATTGAAAATCTCGGAGAGTGAGTTGAGGAACTGCCATACCGAACTTCCATCTCCCATCAAATGATTCAACGACAATCCCATGAACACTCCATCTGTTAATTCTGTTACCTGAAAGATTGCTTCACCCGTTAGTCTATGTCACATTGTATGATTGCGTGAGATATACAATAAAAAAAAACTCCATTCATCTACAAAATTGTCATACTTAACATTTCAGCTATAACTCAATTTCAATTGCACAATTATACTAAAATTTATTATTTAAAATAACACTTGACAACAAGCGAAGTTGAACTTATTATCTTGTTAGTTTGATACAGTCTGCTTTTAACTAAATTTGCCCATATCTTTTAATGGGACTCATTTCCCAAAAATCTTATACTAATTGGAGTTCGATTTGACTTATATGTTAAACAATTCATGTTCTATGAGATTTTGTAATTTCCTCTATGTAATTATTGGATCCAAGGTTGTGCTTAGACCAAAATCATGGGAAAAGAGACTAATACAAGAATATATAAATGTACCTTGATTGATAAGAGACTCATAGTATGACCATCATGGCTCACGGCTTTATGATGATCAAACAAAGATTGAACAACCAAAGGAACATACTTAGGCCCAAGAATATCTTTCACACTTAGATCAGACTTGGCATGGATAAATCCAGCCCCGGGACTATTGTTACAATCCACAAACACCGAGTAGGATATCGGGTTATCGGTTTTCGAAGTCGAGAGTCGACCTGCAAGTGGATAGAAATGGACCAGTGAGGCTGCTAGAGAGTCTTTCATCTTTTGTAGCCAAGTCTCCATGAAATCTTTTGATGCATCATCATCAGAAATTGATGGTTTGAGAAACACAAGACCCGTTTGGATGTAATGCATAGAGAGCATCACAAGGTCCAGTGGTGACAAATGGTATGGCTCTTTCCATTTTTCAGGGAGTGTTTTGGGTTTGACGAAGCATTTGGACACGATTTTTATTTCTGATGAAGGAGAATCCATTTGAACAGAAAGACTAAAGAGAGTGAAGAAAAGAGAGAATGGGAGTTGAATTATTGATGAGGTACGAGTGGCAACAACCAATGAAGATGAAATGTCTTTATCACTGTATAAGTAAAAGTCCAAAAACTAAATGACATAAGTGTTGTTGGACCAGATGATAATTTCTATATTAATTGTATGGTTTATTTCCACTAAGCCCATTAATCAGCTTACTTGTTTATGTATAAAACTTTATTTCCACTGAGCTGCTCTCGGCTCCCCATGATTTTTGTTTGTTTGTGTTCCTTTTCATAATGCTAAACGCTTTACATGATGGTTGACAATGAAGTTGAAAAATAATAAAATGGCCATTGGACCAGTAGTAACATTCATCATTCAGAAAGTATTTGCTTTTTTTCTAAGTGGATGACAGTATTAATTCAGAGGTACTGTAAGCTCACTGAGCTGGAAGGTGAACTGAACTAAACTACTTTCATTAATGCTTATACTAAAACATATAAAGAGAGTAAAGAAGGAAAACTTGTTTGAGCAATCATATAAAGAAAGTAATCAAGATGGACAAACCATGCATAGATGACTTTCCTTGTGTTCTCAAAAAACAGCACACAGTAAGAAAGAGAGCCAAATACAACTGAAGCAGAAGGTATCACAAATATCATCTTATTCACTTGCTCTTAGTTAAGACCGTAAAATGCAGAAGATCAGACCCTGCTTAACGAACTATTAGGTGCTTTTCTTCACCTCTGCAGCCTGATGATGTCGATAAACTCAGGCTGCGAAAAAAATAACAATGAACAAATAACATCGAAACAGACAAACACGAACTTAAAATGGTTATTATTGTCTACCTCCATAAATGATGCGGGCTGTAGCAATGACACCAGCACTCACGTTTTATACAAGCCATTTCCTCATTTCATAATGTACTTGGTTTCGTAAACGAGTAAGAGAGAGAGTATTGGTTTGCTATCAAGTCATAAGACCATACTTTGATCTATCCACATTTTCACTATACAGTGAAACAATTTCCTTTGCATATTCTAATCAATGTGAGAAGTTTCTCTGTTCAAGAAAGAAAGCAGTACATAACTCTTCTTAGACTATTCAAGATTTAGATTGGTAGCCACATTCACATCTGTAAGATCTCAACGACATGCAAAAACAGACACAAAAAAAAAAAAAAAACCAATTCTCATCAAAGCAAGTGTACTTAAAGCTTCATTAAGAGTGTTCACAATCATCCAATAACACTTGACACTCTGTTGCATCAAATACAAACACCAACACGTGAAATTTCGAAACCCAAATCAAAGAGTGAAGAAGAAATCAGAATTTGCAATCAGCTTCCTCGTTGATTTTATTATCAGTGACGCAGATGGCTTAAGAAAGAACCGATCCTCTCCCCTGAGATTGTTAAAAAAATAATTTGCATTTTTAACCCAAAATTTTGTTTAGTATTGTTTTGTTATTTACGTTTTATCACATCAGTTACATTTTTAAGTAATGATAAATTATTCAGTGATATAATAATAATATATTTATAATATATAATATTAATTAATTTATATTGAGTAACAGGAAAATGAAGAGAATTTATAATATCTGGCATTTTGATTTTCAGCAATTATCACTTCTAACCTGTAGTCCTAAGTCTACAAAGACAAATGACAGATTCATTCAGCTGGGAAGAAGTGAGAAACACTCTGGAACAGCAAGATGGTTCGATAGGTGTGCAAGCTTCACGGTTGTAACAACCAATCGATTCAGTCCAATTCAATCTATGGTTCATGTCTAAAAAGACATTAAGGCTTCGAGCGTTGAGAGTTGTATAAATACAAGTAGTATGTCTTGTTAAACGTCCAAGAAAGTAAAATAAGATTCAGTCTTTCTCAATTTACAAACTCTTTTAGTTTGGTTACACTAAAAGATTGACTTGTGTGTCTCTTCTATATACTGAATTTATTAGGTGACTGAGCTCATGAACACTAAACACAAGTTAATTCAAGAAATACTGAAAAAGAGAGGAGAGATTTGAAAGTTGACGGCTAAATAAATGGACATGAAAATGACTTGTTGAGTTCTCCAAAACAGCACAATAAGAAAGAGAAGTTTGCCAAATACAACCGAAGCAAGAAGTATCACAATATCATCTTATTCATTTGCTTTTATCATCGAGGTTAAAACTGAAAATAGCAAAGGATCTGAGACTTTCCGTAAGGTACTAAACTCATTAGGCGCTTTTCTTCACCTCTGCAGCCTTGATGATGTCGATAAATTCAGGCTGCAAAAAGCAAAATGAACAATATCATTAGACTTGGTTGTGATCGAATCAAACAAACATTTATTACACAAGGCAAAACATAATATAATGTACCTTTAGAGAAGCACCACCAACCAAGAAACCATCAACATCAGCTTGACCGCCGAGCTCCTTGCAGTTACCACCATTGACAGATCCTGATAACAATTTGCATGATCAAGCTATAAGTAACATAGAGAAAATATGGGGGGTGTTTAAATTAAAATTGTGTTTACTGTCATATGACATGGTAATACTGTCCTACCTCCATAAATGATGCGGGTTGTAGCAGCAACATCAGCACTCACGTTCTTTGCAAGCCATTTCCTCAATTCATCATGTACCTGTGTTCATAAACAATTAAGAGAAAGAGTATTGGTTTCTTATCAAGTCATGACCATATGCGACAATGTTAACGTGCACACTCAATTAAAGAACAACTTACTTCCTGAGCTTGGGCTGGAGTGGCAACCTTTCCGGTTCCAATGGCCCACACTGGTTCATAAGCTACGACAACATTGGACCAGTTTGATATCCGGTCTGCCAATACAAACACAGAGGATTTCTTTATAAGGAAAACAGCCTTGCTGAAGTATCAACAAACTTAAAAGCAAATAAAAACAAGAACTAATACATACCAGCAATAGCCTTAGTCTGGGCAGCCACAACATCCATGGTTGAACCCGCCTCACGTTGCTCGAGAGTCTCACCAACACAAGCGATCACTTTCAAACCTTGAGCAAGTGCATAGGCAACCTTGTCTCCGACAAACTACAAGTGCAGAATAAAGGTCAAAAATCAAAATCATGGCTCACAAATCCAATTAGAACAACACAATTTTTCATATTATGTCATGACGAAGATCACCAACCTCGTTTGATTCATTGAGAAGTGCTCTCCTTTCGGAGTGACCAAGGATAACCCATGGGACACCCAAGTTAGCGAGCATCTCAGCACTACACACACAAATTACACAAGGCATAAGGGAAGGAAACAACACCATAGAATGCAATGTACAGACAACAAAGAAGAAACACAAGCTTTGAACTGGATAGGTGTATCATTTTACACTGCTTATTCAACTAGACATTTATTAATTCATGTGCTTACTCTGAACTGCTAGTTGTTTTATTCATCACTAGAGTGATTATATATTCTTAGAAACAGGATTAATAAACGAAGCCTTAATTTGTTTTTAGCACAATCATATGCAGCTTCAAAAACCATATGTTTACTACATAAGCCATAACAATAAAACAGCTCATTGTAAATAATCTCACCTCACTTCACCAGTGTAAGCACCTCCTTTCTTAACCCAACAGTTCTGTGCCGCAACTTGGAATTCGGACCTCAATGTGCTCTGGACCAGAGGGAGGAAAACATATGGAGGGCTAACCACAACCTCTGCATTGATAAAATTCCCCAGTGAGTTATCATTACTAAAACCACAACGAAATAGTCGGAACATATGCAGATAATTGAGAATGTATGACCCTGTATACAGAGAGAAACAAAGATTCCATACACCCCCAGCTTTCACTATATAACAATGATGTAGAGTGAAACAAGTTTGTTTGTACATCCAAAATCCATATGAACAATTCAGAAGCTCTTGTAATTAGTGATTCCTGTTAGAGCACTTTCAAGATCTATATCTATATGCACATTCACAACCCTAAGATCACACAGAAATTCGAAAAGCAAATCACTCACCTACAACATCGGTTGATGGTACTTGAGCTTCATTAAGAGTGTTCACAATCTTCTTCACTTCCTCAGCAGTTCCATTCTACACAAATTCAAAATTCAGAACAAGTTCATAACCATCTTTCTCCCAAACAACAAATCTTTCAAAATCCAAGCACAGATCCAGCAAAGCTAAAACACGATATCAACTTATCGAGATCCGGTACCAAATCGTCAAATCTCAACCACGAGTATGAAATCAAAACATGGATCTGAAATTCAACCTCAATCGAAGCAACAAAACCTCAAAACGGATCATAAGATCAATATTCTCCGATTACTTCACTTGATCGGCGAAATTACAAACAGATCAACCATACTAAGAACTACACAAATGGATCAAGCGAAGAAGAAGATGACTTACGCATTTCCAGTTGCCTCCGACGAAGAACTTTCTGGCCATTTTTTTTGCAGTTGATGATCACGAGAAACGCACAACGACGATGATGAGAAAAGGATAGATCGAGAGTGTTCAGTGGCTAATGCATCTCACAAAGGTCACACTAATATATAAATTTCCCGAATAAAAAATATAGTTCTAAATATTTGAGTATGGAAATGACAATTTTGTTTACGGTATAGAGGAATATTCTCGGAGGGTAGTAAGGAAATGTGAGGGTGGAAAGGGAAATTACTTGGGAGAAGGGATAATCTTATGGCCGTGTTGCTCAAGGTGTGGTTGGTGGCTTTGGGACCGATGCTTAAAGCCCATTAATATAAACAAACAATGTTAAAGCCCATTAATGTATTCTTCATGGTATGATGTATCTGAATATTATATTTCTGATTGTGACATTGCCATACGGCGTGAGACGTGAACATCTAGAGTTTGACTTTGATTAATAATATATAGCCATTCACAATCGTATACTATTACCTTGTGATGTTCCACAACAAACGATAAATTTGTTTTGTCAGTCAAAAAAAAAAAAAAAAACTATACATAATCTTTCTTATAAATTTGTCTGAATCTTGTTACACCAATAACACAAAGACTCTAAAATTGTTTGAGAGAAGAGAAACTCTGAAATGACTGGACACATTGCAAAAAATAAATATACATACATACGTCCATACAATTAGTCAACCTTTTGACAAATAAAATTTCCACACATATACTAGATATATATATATATATATATATATATATAATCAAATTCTATATTCCAATGAGACCCCTTATAGGCTATTGACACCCAATTATGAACATGAGTCTTCCTATAGGCTATAGACACCCAATTAAAGAAGACTTCTACTCAGAAGATAATAAAAAAAAATGTGATTGATATTTCAAAACATTCTCTAAACAACAAACTATTGAATTTAAAGAAAATTGGTATAATTATATGACATTATACTATTTCTAAACAGTATTTTTAATGTCATAAAATTATACCAATTTTCTCTAAATTCAATAGTTTGTTGTTTAGAGAATGTTTTAAAATACCAATCACGTTTTTCTTTATTATCTTCTGAGTAGAAGTCTTCTTCAATATATTGTTTATCAATTTTATATTCTTTAGTTATAACATTTATGGATTTAAAATCCGATGGCGTTGGATACGTTTCTTGTTCAGATTCAGCTATAGGTGCTTTAAATTTAATTGAATTATCTTGTTTAATACTTTGATTTACACTTTCTGTTTCTGAATCTGCACTAGATTGACCAGTGCGGAATTCAGAGAAAGACGCTCTTGAATGATATGAACTAATTATAGGTGGAAGTGGATCTCTAAATGATCCAAATAATGTAATAATATTTTCTCATCTCTTTGTTCAATTATCTTTGAAATATCTCTTTGTTCAAAGTTTCTTGGGGTTGAGTTATTTCAATTTTTCATTGCTCTGGAATAGTTATTTCATTCCATTTTAATTGCTTAGGTGTATAAGTAGCCGTTGGAGTATCTTTACTATGAGTAGGTAGAATTGTTGTTTCTCCCTTATCGTCTTGCAATAGACATCTCGGGTTAAAATCAGATGTTGATTGTTTGAAATATATCCGTTAGAGTAGTAAATATCCATGTCGTTCATTTTGAAATTTAATTTCTGGTAAATGAACATTTAATACTAAGGTGATTAGTATAGTTGGATCATGAATGCTTACTTGAAAATTGGGAGCGGAAATAAAATAAACCTCCCCATTGCATAGGTTACTTTGGGCCGCTCCAAGAAGCGAGTCCTCAAATTTTAGTAAAGTCTTATCTCTTAGTAGCATAAGTATTGGCGAATCTATTCCGGTTCTTGATAGAGGTTTAATAGCAATTTGTATTAGACCAAAATGGATATAATTGAATCATTTTTGTTTATGTTTTTCTAAGGCAAGTGAGGATAATAATTTAATTTCTTCAAATTCATTTTGAAGAGATATAGTTTGTTCGTGTTCTTTTATTGAATAAGCAGTTTTAAAATCAAAGGTTCCAATTTGATATATTTGATCTGGATTAATATGAGGTGGGTTTTTTTTGTTATTTCTTGATTAAATGATGTTATTTTTGGCATGATTTCTCTTGAATTAATTGTAGTGTGAGAACTAGAAGATGCATGTTTATTTAAAAAAAGTTTCCTAAACGAAGAAGCCATGACTCATACTGAATTTAAACTTTAACTAGAAAGATACTGACCTCTACGTCGGCACAGCTGTGACTTACCAACGGTCTTACTGCCTTCTTTGGGACTTGCTGCCTAGAACACCTACAGTAACAATGTTTCGGTAGAGGGTAAGAATCAGACTAGAGGAGCTTAAACTTGCTTGAGCACAAGGTAAATCCGTTATGAAAACGTTTTCAAAAGAAAACTATGCAATAAATATTATTGAAAAGTGTTTTTGAAAATTGTTGAAATCGCTTTGGCATCTGATACTATTTTTCTTTATTTATAGAATTACTGTTTTATAATACTTTGTAAAGGTTTTGTTATGTATTTATTACAATAACTAAAATAAAGTACTAAGAATTGAAAAGATTTAGAAATGGTAAAAAATTGATAATTTTATTCATTTGTTTATGATAAAAATACAAAGTTTTGAAAATAAAACTTTTGAAAGATTACAAGAAATTTCTTCAGCACTTAGAGAGTAGAAGAGAGAGTTTTGTGAGTGAAAATGCTTGTGTCCCTCATTGATCCCAAAAATGGGTTTTTATAGGGGAGTAGAAACATTGTTGAGTAGAAAGGATTTGTTTTCATGTAATTTTTTCTTCTTTGCTCCATAATTGATAGATATCTTGTCATTTTTATGTCTAGTCTTTATGTTGTGAAGATAAGTTGTTGCTGAGTAATGATTATCGAGTCTCTTTATTATTTTATCTTGATTGATGATGATTTCTTTATGTGAGTCCGTCTCTTTACTCAGGCGCCTTTTTTCTAAGAATTATTACATTTTATATATGAAATCAAATTCTATATTCTAAATGAGACCCCTATAGGCCATAGACACCCAATTGTGAACATGCTTCTTCCTTGAGTTAGTTTTGCACACAATCCACAACATGTGATTCTTTTCATTTGTCCACTACACTCTATTAGATTATTTCTTTTATATATCTTTTGTAACCGAAAAAATATCGAATCAGATCTTCAAAATATTGCAATGTGTATATAAGATACATATATTGGCCAGTTATAATTGAAATGGTAGTGAAATAAATATTAACAATGATTATATAACTTCAATAGCAAAAAAATAAAAAAAAACTTCAATAGCAAATACTTTAACTAGTAGACCACTATGAATCCTTCACCTAGCTAGTTTGATCTTATGTTGGCATTGCTCTTTTCTCAAACAATTATTGTAGCCATGTCACTGATAGTTACAATAAACTGTTAACTAATAGGGAAAGCATGATTCAAATTGTGGTGAGAAGACTCGAAGGATAGTGGATTTACTAAAAGAAGTTACGCGGTTTGTGCAATCAGTGTAAGTATGTCATTGAGAATGACATTAAACTGTTGATTAATAGTGAAAGATGGAGACATAAAATGATGTAGGGATCTTCTTTTCGCAAAGAAACCCACAAAGAAATGGCTAAAGTTAAAACGAAAGGGTACGTACAAAAGGCTAAAAGAACCATGTTCCTCAATATCTTCGTCATACTTCGAAACTCGAATCTATTTGACTTTAGTCGGCTGTGTTCAAACTCCTTCCGATTCCATCCAACAGACACGTGTCCAAATTACTCTTATTACAATAACCGCGTCGATATGTCTCCTCTTTTACTTTTGTCTTTTTCTTTTTCTTTTTCTTTTTCTTTTCATTTAGTATTTTAATAACATCATTAGCCTAATTAATCATTATATTTATTTCTAAAATACTAAATTAAAACACACGAGCTTGTTAAAAATATATACTTCTTCTGTTTTAAAAATATATTGATTGACAATTTTGAATTTAGTGAAATTTTTAACATTAAAAATTAGTTTTATTTTTATCAGAAATGATTTTAATGTTAAAAATTTAGTTTTATTTTTTATCAATGCATTGTTTCAGTCAACTATTTATGTGCAAACTAATAAAACAATATAACTTTTAAAAATACGTATAAAACACCAGAAAAAAGAAAGATTAGTATTCAATCAAATCCAACAAAACTAATTTTTAACAATATAACAAAGTGAAACAGCCTTTAAATTCAGATAAATTGAGATGTAAACAGCCCCCAAAAAACAACAAAAGATGACACAAGACAATTATCCAAAAAACCAAAACAACCCTACAATTAGCCAAGTTTTACTAAAAATTTCGACGGTCGTAACAAAATCCACTTTTTCAACTATATACAACGGCCTAAATTTAAGCCGACGCACATGAAAAGAGAAAAAAGACAATAATTGTTTTCTTTTTCCTTTATAAAAAAAAATCCAGCTGGTCATCACCAAAAATAACACTATATACACACGTATACACCATCTTAAAAACGGTCATATCTATCTATATTAATTACTTTATATATAGATCTACACTACTATATATACAAATTCTTTAATACTTGTCATTAAAAACATCTCAAACGATTCACGGGTTTCCACTTTGAATCGTTTGATACATATTTTTTATTTATTTTCTCTTCATCCAAAAAAAAAATCAAAAAAATGGCCAAAGCGCCACCGTCGATATCTCTCCTCCTCCTCCTTTGCCTCTCCGTCCCCGCCGTGATCTCCGCCATAGGAGTAAACTACGGAACACTAGGAAACCTTCCACCACCGTCCCAAGTCGCCAACTTCATCAAGACAAGAACCAACATCGACAGTGTCAAGATCTTCGATGTGAACCCCGACATCCTCCGTGCCTTCGCCGGTACCGGAATCTCTATGGTCGTGACCGTTCCTAACGGTGATATTCCGGCGTTGGCTAACGGAAGACAAGCTCGTCGTTGGGTTAAGAATAACATATTGCCTTTCCATCCTCAGACCAAGATTAAGTATATCTCTGTTGGTAATGAGATTTTGCTCACCGGAGATAATAATATGATTAATAATCTTTTGCCGGCCATGAGGAATCTTAACAATGCTTTGTTTCGTGCTGGTGTCAGAGATGTTAAGGTCAGTAAATTTTTTAGATTTCTTTCCATTTTATTTTTTGGTAATTAAACTATAGTTTGAATAATTTTCAGATCTCTTGAATAATCATTAAGTGTAGTTTGGTAACTTTACATTTAGAAATGGAACTTTGAATTTACCCTTTTTGTGGTCATTATTAGTAGTAGTAAATTTATTGATTGGGAAGGTCTTTTTTTTCTTTTTTACTTTTTGAGTTTTTGACTGAAACAAATGCATTGATTGCGCATAAATAGTTGGGCAATGTGTAAAAACAAAAGGCTGATTATTTTTGAAATGTTTCGTGTTTATTTTTCTTCTGTAATCTAAAATTAAATCCAATTTTTCACGGAATTGTAGAATATTGCGTGTGTTCTTTAACTTTCTTCCACTTGTACATTGTTGATTAATTAGGAAAAAAAGGAATTTCAAATAGTTTGAAAGGTATAGTTATTGATATAGGCTGACCATTTGGACCAGTACCACGTGCTATCTCACCGTCCAAGGTTGTCTTTAGATTCGGACCATCTAAGTGTCGATGTGTCTGCCATGCGTTAATGTTTCTTTTATTACATCATAGTGTCATTTCATACATATGGTCACAGGAAAAAACAAATATACCAAATTTCGTTAGAACTTTAGACAATTGATTTATCATACTAATATGTAACAATTGATCCTGAATTTCTGATGTACTATTTGCTACAATTGGTTTCAGGTTACAACCGCACATTCACTTAACATCATAGCTTATGACCTGACGGGTGCACCAAGCAGTGGTAGATTCAGACCTGGTTGGGACAAAGCCATTTTGGCTCCAATCCTAGCTTACCATCGCCGTACCAAGTCTCCTTTCATGATTAACCCCTACCCTTACTTCGGTTTCGATCCTAAGAACGTCAATTTCGCCATTTTCCGTTCACCATACAAGGCGGTCCGTGACCCTTTCACCCGCAAAGTCTACACCAACATGTACGATGCTCTGATGGACTCAACTTACTCCGCAATGAAAGCTCTTGGATACGGCGATGTGAACATTGTCGTTGGTGAGACTGGCTGGCCATCGGCTTGTGATGCACCTTGGTGCTCGCCCGCAAACGCTGCTTGGTTCAACCTCAACATTATTAGACGTTCACAGGGCAAAGGAACACCTCTCATGCCTAACAGACGTTTCGAGACTTACATTTTTGGTCTCTTCCAGGAAGAGAACAAGCCTGGTCCAACCGCAGAGCGTAACTGGGGGCTTTTCCGACCGGATTTCACCCCGGTTTATGATGTTGGTCTCCTTAGAAACGGACAAGGAGGTGGTGGTGGTGCCCGTCCACGTCCAGCATTGCCCGCACCGAGTACCGGGGCTGGTAAATGGTGTGTGGCTAGGTCGGGAGCGACTGATCAGCAGCTACAAGGAAATATCGACTGGGTGTGTAGTCAGGGAGGAGTTGATTGTAAGCCAATCCAAGCGGGTGGCTCGTGCTTTAACCCGGGCAATTTGAAGATTCATGCTTCATTTGTGATGAATGCTTATTTCCAGAAGAATGGTCGCAGTGACGGTGCTTGTAACTTCGGTGGAAGTGGTATGGTCGTAGGGAACAACCCAACCAATGGTGCGTGTAGGTACTAAGTATTTGTTTCTATGTAGCATTTGTTTGGAAAGTCCCTAACGTTATTAATGGAACTTTGGGTTGGAGAGATCATCACCATCAGCTTTGTGTTTGATTTCGGATTATCTAATTTTTAAGGTTTTTTATTCATTCCTTTTTTTTTTTATGTCAATTCCTTTTTATTTAAATAAATAAAGTCGAACTTGTTATGATATTTTTTGCTTCAGAGTTACGCTTAGATGCATTGATTTATGTGTCTTGTGATCTTTTTATGGTTTGATTTACATGGTCCATCAAACCTGTAAAGCCAATGCTAACGTTGGAACATATCTTATCTACAAGATAATTATGTCTTCCGGACCATGAGATTAGTACCAGTTAGTCCTCAATATCCTCGGCCAATTATACTTTAGATAAGGCAAAAATTTGTGATAATTTACTATCAGAATTTAGACAGAATATTTGGCTACTCATTTGAGGTTTTACTGCAAATCCAACAGCTTGTATCTTGTGTAATCATGTCAATGAGTTTTTGAATCACTTATTCTTTTGAGTATAGTTGGTTTTGCCAAATTTGGAGCTAGATCCTACGAAAGCATAGCTTGTCCAACGTCAAAACATTTTGGAATCACATACGAATTTCTACTCAAAGTAGACACAAAACTAGTATTCTTCTTCACTTAACTTGACAGTTCAAGCAAGATTAAGGAAGTATGGACTCATGATCAGTTGCTAAGATAGACGCACCATCATCTGAAATCAAATTATTATTTTTTACGTCAAGGCCAAAATCCTTCAAATATGGTTCTCAAAAAGATTTTACCTAGAGCTTTATGTACTAAATTTTGGTTCAATAAGGCTATTTGTGCTTTTTCTTTCCATTTCATTCTTTTCTAATTGTGTGGGGGTGAATATTTTTTGCGAGAATATCAAATTTTTTATTTTCATTTCATCTATAGCTTCACTCGTCTTAATTTGTTTCAATATTGTTTCACATCTTTCCGCAAAAAAAAAAAAAAAAAA
>OVAP01001388.1:0-24339 GCA_900406295.1 Aurinia saxatilis | reverse complement strand
GATGTCTTCTAAGGAGTCTCTTTCATCGTAAGTGACCATTTGCTCGTTTGGGAAATGGAAGCCAAGCTTTTCAACTGTTATATTTCGGAAGTGTGTGAAAAAGCCAAAAGTCGCCACGTGGCTTCGCAAGCAGACAAATACCTGCACCATTATTGTATTACCATAAATTAGACATAGTCCGATAGTATATAATGAACCAGAAGATGCTAATAATAATTTACATATGATTAGAATCACAATCATGAGTGAATAAAAAATATGAGGACATGTGTCACCGTCTGTGTCATCGTCTGAATTCAAGCTAGTGCAAATTAATATATTGACAAGAAAAAGAAAAGGGCACACGGAAAAAAATATTTTTGAAATTTCCAAAACAAAAAACCTCATATAATTTTAAGAAAATAGAAAAACACCCTCAAACATCATTACATAATCCAACAATTTAACATTCACAAAACTTCTAAATTCTAGAGAATAATCCAGCGATATTTAAAAATAAAAAAATAATTACATAACAAAGTAGCCTAACAAATGGAACTTAAAATTGAAGTTTAATTATTTTTTAATATCCAAACACAAAATTTTGTTTTGTTAACCTTTCTTTGTAAATTTCGGTTTTCGAGTATGTTGACACTGGACAGAATTATATCTTGCCAAAAAGGTAGGTCTGTTGCTATTTCCTGTTTACTCTAAACAAAAAGTATTGTTGCTCTTTAATTTGATATTATTTATTAGTGTTTTTGGCTCACCAACTTAAGTGGCACTAATGACATTGGCCCTTGAGCTGTAAGTTACCTTTAATTTATGTAGCCATATTTTAGTTGCCAATAATGTATCTGTATGCATCAAACACACCTATATGGTTATAACAATTTTAACTTGTCCCATCCATCAACATCTCACACAAAGCAACTGACACGATATCATAAGCATTGCAAAAAATTTCATCTAGTGTAGAAACAATCATTTACGAGTGAACTTAGTTGTTCTTTCCTAGAAAAATTATATGAACATTCCTATATGGATTTATTATATACGTTATATGATTATATCAAAGTAGCATAAGATCTTTATTTACTCTTTTTTTTTAACAATAAGGTTATAGACCAAAACCTGAACAATGTCTCCGGGTGAATATTGTTGTTAGATAGCCACTTATCAAAATTTATAATAGATATAAAGTGTGATACAATTTCAATTCGCTAAACGAGAATTAAGATGTTGTTCAAAAGAATTGAACTCATCATCAACGAGTTCACAGCTTGCCCCCAAGTCTTTTTATCGCCACTTGGTCAATAGTCAATAGTTTTGGATGACTGAGTCTAAGAAACTATAACCCGAAACAAGAACATCATACATAACAATGAGATATAATAAAAGTACTTTTAACTTCACATTATTAAAAATTCGATTAATGAATATAGTGTTGTATTAATAATAAAATGCTAAATTAGTTGACAGAAAAATAAGTATAAGAGATAATAAATTTATATGTGAATTTAAAATTGATCAAATACATACAATTCAAATATATAATAATAATAAAATGTAGTTTAGTTGAGCGTGAAATAAAAATGGCTCGAGGATAAAATACTTATATCAGTATATGTGAATTTTTAATTTATCGGATACATACAATAAAAAAAGAGAGATAGAATATAACTTACAAAATATTAATTAAAGATGTATCTATATAATTTATAAATAGGATTGTAAAAAATGTTGTCAGAATCAATCATATCATGCGTTTAATTAGGAAGATGGCTTTGGACCCAACTACAATTTATCTCTGTTTGCCTTTTCTTGTTAAGACAAATTCATAAGAGGAGAACAAAAAGTTTGGTGTAATGTAGGTGAATTAATGTACACAATATTAGGTTTAAGTAAGAAAAATGGCAAACATAACACTTTACACAAACATGCACACATGCAATGCAGCTACGTTCCAAACTTGAAAATCATCAACAACGAATTTGGTTGCCTTATTAATTACCCCATACTTTTCTTTGAATAGATTTCTTTTTATAACAGACTATACAATTTTTTGTTTTCATATCTATAAAACATTAAAACCATTATCTTTTCATTCCTCCTCACACACATGACACATCTCTCACCTCTTCTAATTTAGATTCTCTAGTCTCGAAATGGACGGATCAACGGTTGTGATCATCCTTACCGTCATCGTAACCTACCTTATATGGTTTGTTTCTTTGCGTCGTTCTTACAAAGGTCCACGTGTCTGGCCTTTATTGGGCAGTCTTCCGGCACTCATCACAAACGCTCACCGTATGCATGACTTCATAGCCGACAACCTCCGAGCGTGTGGCGGCACGTACCAAACGTGCATTTTCCCGATCCCGTTCTTGGCTAAGAAACAAGGTCACGTGACTGTCACGTGTGACCCGAAGAATCTGGAGCATATACTCAAGACCCGCTTCGATAATTACCCCAAAGGTCCTAGTTGGCAATCTGTCTTCCACGATCTGCTTGGAGACGGCATCTTTAATTCTGATGGTGACACGTGGCGGTTCCAGCGTAAGACCGCCGCGCTGGAATTCACCACACGTACTCTTCGCCAAGCCATGGCTCGGTGGGTTGATCGAGCTATCAAGAACCGTCTCGTGCCTATTCTCGAATCAGCTATGAGCCGAGCCAAGCCGATCGATCTTCAAGATATTCTTTTACGGCTCACGTTTGATAACATTTGTGGCTTAACGTTTGGAAAAGATCCGAGAACGTTATCGCCGGATTTTCCGGAGAATGGATTCGCTGTGGCTTTCGACGGAGCCACGGAAGCCACTCTTCAACGGTTCATCATGCCGGAGTTTATTTGGAAAATCAGAAAATGGCTTCGGCTCGGCTTAGAGGACGACATGAACCGAAGCATTAGCCACGTGGATAATTACTTATCAGAGATCATTAATACACGTAAGCTCGAATTACTGAATCAGCAACAAAATAAATCCCACGATGATCTATTGTCACGGTTCATGAAGAAAAAGGAATCCTACACGGATAAATTTCTTAAGTACGTGGCGTTAAACTTTATCCTAGCTGGACGTGACACGTCATCAGTTGCTATGAGCTGGTTCTTCTGGTTGGTCAGCCTTAACCCGGGTGTCGAAGACAAGATCATAACCGAGATCTGTACCGTTCTGATCAAGACGCGTGGTAACAAAGTGTCAACGTGGACTGAGGAGCCGTTGACTTTCGAGGAAATTGACCAATTGGTTTACTTGAAAGCAGCATTGTCTGAAACATTAAGGCTTTATCCATCTGTACCGGAAGATTCAAAATTCGTCGTCGCAAATGATACTTTACCAGATGGAACATTTGTTCCGGGCGGATCAAATGTTACATACTCGATATATTCGGTTGGTCGTATGAAATTCATTTGGGGTGAAGATTGTCTCGAGTTTAAACCGGAAAGATGGTTAGACGAAAACCGGGAAGAGACACGGAACCAATACAAATTCGTAGCATTCAATGCCGGTCCACGGATTTGTCTAGGTAAAGATTTAGCTTATCTGCAGATGAAATCGATTACCGCATCGATTTTGCTCAGGCATCGCCTCATGGTGGCTCCGGGACACCGAGTGGAGCAGAAGATGTCATTGACCTTGTTCATGAAGTATGGTCTAAAAATGGATGTGCATAAAAGGGACTTGACGTTGACAGTGGAGAAATTGGTGAATGAGATAAAGAATATTGAGAGTTGTGGAAAAAGTGAGAGTATGGGAATTAATGATGGTAATTATGGATGGTGAAGCTAGATTGGTTGTTGTTTTGGCATAACAAATGTGGACGATGGTATGTTTTAGTGGTTGTATTATTGTTAAGGGAAAGAAAATTAAGTTGCTTATTATTTGGTAAAAGAAAACATATATAGATGTGGTTGGTAAAAGAAAACATAGATGTGTAATTCTTTCTTTTTTTTGGGATAAACAGATGTGTGTAATTCTTGCTTCAGTAATGCAAATAAATTGTTTTCTGAAGCCTCTTTTAATACTGTTTCGCATCTAAAAATAGAGGTGGAGGCATAACACATAGTACACTATTTTACTTCGTCCAGATTAGTATATTTTTATATGTATCTGAATATCAATAAAATTGTTCAAAGTTATATATATATATAAATTTATTTAGCAAAAAAAATAAAATAGGTTTATGGGTCACGGTAGCCGGTAGGTACGTAACTAGTCGGATGTTTAGGTACTTGTTGCAATCTCTACGAAAAACTTTATTTTATAATATTTCTTTAGCTGACACTTCATACTCAAGAGTTCACACTTGCTTTTTGATAAAAGACAATACTTACTGATAAGAAAATATAGTAATATAATACATCGTTACAAGACTATAGTAGTTGTCTTTATCATTACTATTTTACCATTTGTCAAATGTCGTTATACTAAATTAATTCTTATACTAGAGGATCAAGGTCAAGCTTAAGAAAACGCAAAGGTCAACGGATCACCGAATTTTAATTAAGTTCCTAATTTAGCACGATCGTCCAGACACGTGAAGATAACATTGACAAGCAATTGTTTTATACATTTACATACTAGAGCCAGAGGATACGAAAGAAACTTGATAGTTATGTTTTAACTCCTAAGTAGTGACACATGACATAATCATTCACATTCTTATTATGTAAAAAGTTAATAAATCAATAGTGGTGGTCAAGGGACTAGGTCAAGTGAGAGAAATTTTGTTTTCTACGTTGACTTTAACCAGATGTGGATTTACTGTTCACAGAGTTGGGGTAAGTGTATCCATTGTTTTTTTAAGTTTAGTGTAATTTTTAGAAATTTTTTTTTGTGCCCCCACTAAAAATGATTTTTTTGTTTCTATTGTTTTGATTTCTAGTTAAAGTTTCAAAAAAAAATTAATTTTAAAAACAAAAAGCTAAAAATTATATCAAAACTATATCAAATTCACAAAATATCTTCATAAAATCATTGTATAAATAGGTTTTTTATTTGATAACATATAATTGTAGAGTTTTATTTTTCATTATATAACAAATCTTTTAATACTTTTTAAAAATTAATTTAGTAATATTATTTTGCCCCCACTGAAAATATTGTCTGGATCCGCCCATGACTTTAACCATATTTTGTCATCCGTAACCGTAAGTATTTTTAATGACAAACAGCTCGAAGTTGTATAAACTTTGGAAGATTAGTCAAGATTTTGGTTTAAAGTTCATTAATCAATGGTTTTATCTTTTAGTCTACTACTATGCATTTGTCTGCTAAAAGTAATCAAGTTCTAATTGTCCAACTTTTTAATGTTATAATTTGAATAATATTAGTCATTCTGTTTTACTTTATGGTTAATTATTTGCTCCTAAATAAGAGTTTTCTTACATTTAAAAAGCTTTACTGCCGATAGTACATTTCTCACAATAACAAAGAAAATGAAGAAAATCCATGTTTTTTTTGTTTTTTTTGGGTAAAAAAACTGATATTGTTGCCCCCAAAAAAACTGATTATAATCCGTCGTTTGCATTCATGCTACTAAACAATTGGGTTTGATATATTCACAAAACAATTTAACATTAACTTTCATTGATGAAGGACGTTTAAATCATCTATAGGTGAGGATAGTGGACAAGCCCGGCCCAAGGCTAAAGCCCAAGAAGCACAAGCTTTAGGCACCAAAATTTGAATACGAATTTGGGGCAACATAATTAAACAAGTTCTTTATTGTAGTCTAATGGTTATGTTATCATTGATTGTAAATCAACCAGAGTTCGAATAACATTGAGGGCATATATTTTTTTTTTCTTTAGGCAGCCAAATGTTTTGGCATTTGTTGGGCCGGCCCTGATAGTGGATAAAACATTTTTGCAAGCAAACAAGTGAACGTCAATGCAAAATTACTCTAAATTGTCTTAAAGGTTGTATTGTATGGATGCCTTGTCGTTTGTTTGTCAAGCTCAAATTTTAGTGATAATATGTCACTTTGGCGTGCATGTAAGATCGACGATGGACAAAAATGGAATGTGCCTGACCAGGCTCCCCCTGACTTGAAAATTGGAATTTGGAAATATGAAATTTCCTGTTTCGACGTTAATTTACCTTGAACACATTTCAGCTGAGTTTATACTTATAAAACCTTTATTTTAGACTTTCTTTGGACGATGCTTTAACGTTTAGAAGAATTTTCGGATTATTTTCTTTGTAAATTTTTGGGAGACAAATCTCTTATTCTATATCACTTGAAGAAATTCTGAATTCCTTTTACTTTCTATTTACAATTTGATCATGATTTATTTCAAATATATTATTTTGTGTCTTCAATTATGTCTGAATAGATAGTTCTCTAATTGAGTTTTATTTTTTTTTTGTCAGGCTGGCCATTTCGAGGGTTAACTCGTCATCTTCACTAGATCCATTGAATCGGTGTAGAAAATCATGGATTTTTGTCTGTGGGTAAGCATACATTCCATTGCCCAAAGCAGTGTATCAAGTTTGGAATGTAACGGGGAAAGACTTCTCCTCACATTCCGGCAACCTAATATGAAAGCTTCGTCGTCCATCGTGCAATACCATCCCAAACTTGATAGAGTATCAGAATTCTTTAATGACCCATCCACAAAACATTTTGTCCCTCGTGAAACCAATATATTTGTTAAAATCCGTTGATTGTCCTGATCTGGCATATCTACCAATGCTTGTGCTCTTACCCATGCAGATGCCTCAGTTGCTGCTAATTCCAAAATGAATGGAGGAGATCAATATATGTTATGGAAATTTTTATCATTTTGAACCTTCCAGATGTACCATAATATCCATGGGAATTCGGTTCCCTCTATATCCTCATGTAATCGCCTAAATATGTAATCTAATTTTGCATAACTTAGATTGAGTATGAAGTTTCTGAAACAAGTGCCTCAGGGCAGTCTTGTAAAGATGGTCACTAGGCCGCAAAATCCAGTTGTGAGTAAGGTCCTTATTCCATACTGAAATCTTGAAAAATAAGGGCGATTGTTTTTTGCAAAAGCATTTTAAAACCAATTTAATACCATTAAAAAGATAGCCAAAAGAAACAAACGAGTTAGATAATGAGGACACCCCCCATACTTGAATAACACCGTCCCCGATGTTGACAAGCTGTGAGAACAAAATGGGAATTGAAATGGATTGAAATAGAAATGGTAGATGGAAGTTACCTCATTAGCTTTCACATGAATCGAATGACCTCCTCTTTGTATTACTGAAATGAAAAGGACTTTACAGGGAAAAGATGAAGATTATACCTGACTGACGACATCAGTATATCATCATATGTCGTGTTGATTAAGGAGTTTTATTCTTTATCTGGACCTTCATCGATCGAATCAGGCATGGACTCGATCGAATCACTCAGTGATTCTCCTGAATTTTGCATGTCTCTCATTAGTGTTGAAGTCTGCATCATGTTTATGGATCACCAGCTGATTCGAATTAGGTAGCTTTGGTTTTCCATCAGAACATCGATGTGATGCTAAGAACAGCAGTCATTCGATCGAGTTAACAACTCCTTCGATCGAATCTGATTTTTTATCTCGATCCTTTTTTCCTAAGACACTAACAAAACATTAAAAGCACTAAAAGAAAATAAAATTTAAAACTTACCAATGGGCTGCTCCCACTCAGCGCCTTTGTTAAAAGTCGTTTAGCTTGACTTTTCGGCACAATGCTAGTCAAAAGTATCGAAAGGTTGGGCCAATGAACCTTTGGTCATTCTCCTATTTCTACAAAAAGCAATGTATGCAAAGAAATGCAAAATTGTCCATACAAAATGGACAAACTTCTCTGCAAGAAAGCTTAAAGCAGACATAGCATGTATCTTGGAATTATCCTTGATAATTGGATACTCATTGGAACCAAAATCATTTGATGAAAATATAAAGGCAATAGCATGTGTAAATGAATTTCCAACAAAAGATTTAACTTCATAACGTGTAAGGTGATTATCTCCATCATAGATATCAGTTTTTGCATCATCATGGATTCATTCAACAAAAGACTCTTGAAGCTTTGTAAGCTCGCTATGAAAATTTTCTTCCGGTTGAGATTGAGATTCTTCCTTCTCATGAACAGTGAAATTCTTTCTGCACGAAAAAATTGTTATGTTAAGCAAAGTATTATCATAAGAAAAATACTTATCTTCAGTAGTGTCTTGAAAGCAAGAGGGCTGCATTTGATCAAATTTTTCTTCTCGTGGCAGGGAAGCACATCGATCGATTTCAGCAATGAATCAATCGAACGGAAGCTCTTCCAAGTTCAAATCGAAAGCAAAGCAATCTTCTAAACCTATATTATTGAATTCAAAGCACACATCAACATTAGGTAATAAATCAGAATTGTTGCAAGAGACTTCCTGCATTGATTTAGCTTCCAAGGCATCAAGTTCCGCAATTCTTTCTTCGTATAACTCATCAAGGAATGAGCAAAACTCTTTTGCTTCCAAGGTTTGTGGACGAAAACGAAAGGGATTTGATGAAGCATAAGATTGAGAATTCCTTTGATGCTCCACGGGTGCTGGAAAATTCATTCCAACGTCAGGTTCATGTGAGCGGTCCATTAGCTTCGCCATAGCAAGTCTTCTAAAGACTCCTGAAACTTCATAGTCTTCCATTTTTTTTTTTCCTTTTCATGAATTTTCTGAAAATAAGAAAAACTGAAATTAAATCAACTAAAATGAAATGAAATAAAAGCTTAGAATGAAATCTAGTCTTAATGCTAGTGGTACAACTGTTGCTCCCCGTCAACGGCGCCAAAAAATTTGATGGGGATTTACTTTTCACCCAAAATATTCCTGCAAGCGCACAGGCTCTCGCAGTAGTACTTAGGGATTGAATCCACAGGGAGGCAAAGTGTACACAATAGCAAAATTGATTCAACTTGATCTAAGCAACAAAAGATAGTTTTGGGTTTTTGATCGATCGAATGAGGTTAGTCAATCTATCGTTTGGAAATTTTTTGGTTTATGAAATGCAAAACAAAATAAAAGAAAAAGATAAATAAACTATTGTTGCAATTGTCGGGGTTCGGAGAATTTTTCTAGGTTCCATGGATTAAACTATTCAGGATTATAGGCAGAAAAATCTGATTAAGTATTCAAGCTAGTCGTAAATTAATATTCCTATTTTCATAGTAGTGATTAAACATGTCTAATATCCTAACTCACAGAATAGTCACAAAGTGAGAACTAGGAAAGCAACCCGCATAAGTTGTTTACCTATCATTTAATACTAGTTCTTATCAATCTCATCATATTGTCAAGATGAAGAGATCAATATATAACAAATCACCTAAGGTGTCAAACATAAGCAATCATGTAATAAGTATAAATCCTACCTATATGTCGTGCCATGAAAATCCTATTGAAAATCCTTAGCCCCAACGAAAGATCTACTCAAGAATGATAGCAAAACCATAGCAAAAACCATAGAAATCAACATCATAAATAAATAGAAAAGGGTTTAGAAAACTTCTCCAAAGCAGTAGACACGGAGGATGAAATCTTCTCTCTTACAACAAGAAGATGAAATTACAAAGAATTTGAGAAAAAATTGAAAGCAAAGTGCTCTCTCAGGAGAATTTTGGTGATAGAGAGGCACACTCTTTTTTTAGACGAAAAGTCTCTTTATATAGAGAGTGATGCACGTCCAAGGGCTTCAGCAAAGGGATAAAAGAGGATCATCTGAAGAGATTCACAAGATTTGATCTTATCTCTCCAATCGATCAAATAAACAGAATATTCGATCGATTCTCTTCTAGAATGGTCTTCTGATAGCTCTAAATCTTCTCACATGGATTATTGTTGTTCCTAAATATCCTCTGAGTATCTGAAGTGGTTAGGAGAAGTTTCTAGAAGCTTTTTGTGATTATCTGTAACTCAATCGATCGATCAATATAAGTGCGATAGACCGATTGGGCTTTGGGCTTTGGGCTTCAGACAGACATCTCTTTGGTGAATTGGGAATAACTTCCTTCTTGTTGGGTCTAATGACTTAATTCCAAGCCCATATAAAAGCTAACTCACGTGGCTTGATTGTCTCCAAATTTCACGTCAATACAAAATGTATAGCATTTTCGTATGGGCCTGAACATTTGGTGCTTATTTGCTGCCTTAAGCGAGAAAAGCCCGTTCTTGTACCTAAAAAGCCTTATTCTCACAAAAACACTTTGAAATCATAAAATAGTGAAAATCATCACTTTAATCTCAAAATCCTTTGGTTTTGTCATGGAAAGCACATAAAATATATAGTAAAAACCGATAAAATATCACCCCTATCAAAAGTCTACCATAGAAAATGTTTGATCTTTGGTGGTTGAGAACCCGAACATTCGGTCCATGTTTCTGATTGGTCGGTTCCCTTGAGGACCAATCATGTTCAATTTGGTCTCCAATTTGACCGTATATCTCTCTGATTTTGTGAAATGCGAACCCAGCCAGTCCGCTCTGGGTGTCTGGCTAATCGGTATGCCTCGGATAAGTGCTACTTCCGACGGTTCAAATAGAGGATTGAGCAGCGGGATGTTCTAGGATCTAGAATGAGTAACCATTAGCTAATTTAAAATAATAGTCGGATGATAAAACCTCCCTGGCCACTTCACTAGTCTAGGGTGAACATCGGGAATCCAAGGGTATGACCATACGTACTGATATTGACTCGCCCGTGCCCACTCTTATGTCATATTACGCGATACCAGCGCCCGGGCTGAGATTATACTGTCCCAACCATATGTGGGCGAATAAACCTTTTAGAGGATCCACTGGGTCTAAGTAACGTTAATAATGTCCCTTAAAAACTCGCTCAAATAAGGACTCCAAAGCGTCAATTAAGCACCAAACTTGTTTAGCTAATAAGGTTGTGTTAAAATCCTCGAGGATGCGGAATCCCAAACCTCCATCTATATTGTTCCGACAAAAAAATTTTCATGATATGCCATTGCATTCCTTGGCGCTCTCCCACAGAACCCCTCCAGATTGCACCACGACACTTGTAATTTTTTATGGGGATTAGATTTCGCCCGAAATATTTCCTGCAAGCGCACAGGTCTCGCAGTAGTACTTATGGATCATATCCACAGAGAAAGGAATTGCTACGATGTAAGCTTATTGGATTCAAATCGAGTTAAGATGCAAATATGAGTTTTGGTGGTTTTGATCGATCGAATGAGATGTCGATCGATCGGTCGGAACGGTTTTTAATGAAATCTAAGAAACTACTGATGCAAAATAAAAACGGTTTAATGCAATTAATCTAAGTGTTGGGAATAAGATATTTCTCTAGAAACACATGCCGGATTATTCAGATTTGTAAGCAGCTTTCGTATTGAAGTCTTCCTGACTCAATCCCGTTCAAGCATAAAGCACATGACCTCAACAAAGGAACAATAATGATTTCTACTAAAGGATTGATATGTCAACCATACACATGACTCTCTGGTCGAGATCCCACATGTATAGCTTATCATTTACTTGTCAGATTTTCTACCTAATGGTGTTTTAGCGAAGAGAATCTATTATGAAAAGCTAGGTGATCAAGCTAACAATTCTCAGTTACAAACAATCTATCTACCAAACCATGCAACTATGAAAAACCTTGATCCCAACTATCAAATTACTCTGACATAGATGAAAGAACCATGAAGAGCAAAATAACCACGCAATATATAGAAACAAGGGTTCAAATACAAGAGATTATCTCCTCTAGCAACTATAGAAATGAAAAAAAATAAAGACTTTGAGAGTTTTTTGAAGGTAAAGTGCTCTCTCCTAGAGTTTATGTAGAGTGGAGAGGCACACCTCTTTTCAGAGATGAGAGGTCTCTTTATATAAAGGGTGGAGGACATCTGAGGGCTTCAAGGAAGTGATGGAATCGAATCAGCTGGAGAGAATCAGAATATATGAGTTTATCTCTTCTGATCGATCGGTCGCCGTAGTATTCACCGATCAATTCGCTCAGTAGATATCCATTTCGTTATCTCTGAATCTTCTCACGTGCTTCATGTTATCTTCAGATATTGCCCGAATATATGGAGTGATCTCACAAAGTTTCTAGAAGTCTTCAGTAGTTATCTCTCTTTAGTCGATCGGTCACACTAATGATCGAGCGATTGGGCCTAAAGGGTGATATGCTTCAAAAGGCTTCTCTTAAACGGGTTGTAACTCCAAGGCTTATTGGTCGAATGACTGGATTCCATGCCCATGTGATGGCTAATTCACGTGGCTTCCTTGTCTCCAAAGTTCATTTCAATCTAATCTGCGTATCATCTTCACTTGAGGTCCTGTTCCCGTGCTGGATTTCTGATTTGGACGAGAAATGTCCATCTTTGTACCTAAAATGCTTATTTCTTCGGAAAATATTTTGAAAATATAAAATGGTGAAAATCATAACATTTATTCTGAAATCATTTGGTTTTATTATCAAAAGTACTTGAAATCTATAGTAAAAAGTAGTAAAATATCAGTCCCATCAATTTCTGCTAACAGTTTTGGGGATGTGGAAGCAGGACATAAAATAAGTAGGGGTTGCCATATTTACTGATTTGATCAAAACCTCCTCTCCCCCACTCCTTGGATAACAATTAAGAGAACCAACCATTGTCTCTTTTCTGATCACGGTCTTTTAAATAGGCAACCTAGACTTTCAAAAAGCCTAGGTAAGACCCCATACCCAAAATATTAAATACACCAAGAATCTGATGTAATTCCGCTCTGATTTTATCGTTGACTTTATGACTAAATTGTACCAACGATTTTGCTAAGTTAATTTGTTAACATGATGCATGTTCATAGAACCTTAGAATATCCATAATTGCGTGACACTGATCCTGTGTTGCTCAACAAAAAAAAAACATGATATCGTCTGCAAAAAGAAGATACGTCATTGGTGGACTTGTGGTTGCGCCCTTGATTCCGGTGAGTCGGTGTTCCCTTTCCGGTTTTTTATATATTAGCCATTAAATCCTCCGTACAAGGAATGAATATGTATGAAGGTAATGGGTCGCCTCGTCGTAGGCCTCTTTTTGCTAAAATATGTACTTTAGCCTGACCATTAATGAGACTCTATACACCACATAATCCAGAAGCTCCATCGGTCCGCAATACCTAGTATCCTTAAAAGGAAGTCAATGAAGGGCCATGAAACCAGATCATACGCATTGCTCATGTCTGTCTTAATGGATAAGAAATTATCACTACAGGATTTATTTATCCTTAATCCATGGAAAATCTCTAGCTTATCACATTTTATAGTCATTTTTAGAATTCTACATTTAATTCTAAAAAACATTAAACGTCCCGCCACAAATGTTGGTTGAGTTTCGAGACTATAAGTGGGAGAATCAATGTTAAGCTCTCACATAGGACCTTCGATATTAGTTTGTAGCCCACATTGCATAAGCTAATATGTTTGAACTCTTGCATTTTATCCGGGAGATCCGTCTTCGGGGTGATGCAAATATTAGTCATAGTTAGCCTTTTATCAAAAGAACTGGATTCCGTAAAGTTATTTTATCAACCCTACTAAATCATCTTTCACTACCGACTATGATTGTTGGTGAAATAGCGGGGTCATACCATCCAGTCCACGAGCTCTTTCGGAATGCATCCAAATAATGCATGTCGAACCTTTGCTTCGGATATTGGTGCCAGTAGCTTGGAATTCATATCCACATTCACTATACGAGGGACCTCACTTAATTACCACTTATTATCCTAGCTATTTTTTATAACTAGCAAATTTGTTAGGGTTTAAGGTTTTAGAGCTTAGGGTTTAGTAAAATTGTAGGGTTTCACATTGCGTTAGGGTTTCTATGCTTTAAGGTTTGTGGTTAAACACTTATAGAGTTAGGGTTTAAGGTTTGATAACCATAATGGTTTATTTTTTAAGGTTTATGATTTAGATTTTAGGGGTTTGGGTTTGTTATGGGTGAAACCCTTTTCTAATTTAGGATTTTAGTGTTTAAGGGTTTAAACACTAAAACTTAGATCATAAACTCTAAAAACCTACAAATAATTTATAATTAAAAAGTACGTGTTTGAAAATTGCTCCCTTCCAATGGTAGTTTTGAAAAATGATTTCAGATTTTGCCCCAAATGAACACTAAATTTGCCCCAATATCGCGAAATAGGAAGAAGAAGAATAAGAGTAAAACGATGGTTTTTGGCTTGTTAAAAAAACAGCAAGTATTGCAAGCTAAAATCGATGCGTTATGGCTTGTAAAAAACAGCGTTTAATAATGCCGCGTCACCAATATGCAAAAGTCATGTATTGCGGGTATAATTTGACTTTTGTGCACCAAAATAATTGAGTGGGTAAACTTGCAAATTTTTCTCAGTTGATGGTTTTTTTTTTTGCACTAAACCCTACATATTTAGGTTTGGATCAAATAAAGAGGGTTGGCTCTAAGGAAAGAAAATGAATGAAATCTGTTAGGACTCCATTTGTAAATGGAGTCCTAAGAGATTTCATTGAGTAACCAAAAATGATGCAAAAAATACTTGTTTGTCTTCTTTTTTTTTTTGTCAACAATTCAACGCATTAAGCTGGACTCGAACCCAAGTAGTGACACAGTGACCGCACTAGCACAAATCACTAGGCTACAAATTCTGGTCACTTGTTTGTCTTCCTTGTGATTCTGTTTTTACACAAAGAGAGAAAAAAAATATTATATAGTTTTTTAGCTTACAACCTAATTTAGCCTTTCTAGCTTAGACATTGCTTTAATCTTTAATTGTAAAATTGGTTAGATTTCATGAGCTTGATACGATAATCATATATATTTTTTACACATCTAACATGGTTTAAATATTTTAAAACTGATTTAAATTGTTTAATACATAGATGTGAATATGTGGTCATGAACAAGAACATATCATATTGTTCTATTTACAATTTAAAATAGAATAGAATGTCATATCGTTCTATTTAACATTAAGTCTATGTAGAATGGTATGAACTTGTTGTTCCCTTTATTTCAACTAAATGCTAAACCTTAATCTCTAAATGGTTAATAACAAAAAATTAAGTCATGAACCTTATAAAAGATTAGCACAATGGTAAATAACATAAGTTTGGTACATATTGATCTTCACATGTATTACATAGAACTTTTAAAAAAAATCAAACATAAAAATAGTATACCTTGCATAAATTCTATAAAATAGTACGCCTAGTAAATATAATAGAATGAACTAAATATTACATATCTTATAGAATGAACTAAACATAAAAAATAGAATAGGACGACGATAAGTGATTTCTTCACAACAACACTCCTCTTCTCTCCACCACCACCACCACCACCACCCATCCGTTCTTTCACCACAATAGCCTCAGATAACCCAAAAGAACTAATATTCTCATCAGTCAAAACCAACCCGAGAAACGATTACCTGATCCAGATCTGGAGCCATCAAACCCGAGTGAAGACGGAGTCGTTGTAGCTCTTGGATTAGTTTGGATGAGTAGATCCGTTGTTGCTTCTCCGATCTCCATCGCGCATGGTGGTGACTCTCACCGGAATCTGAGATTCTCTGAGACGATGACGATGAAGCAAAGATCCGCTTCTTCTTTCGTACGAGATATGTAGAACTTGGATTGGATCGATATCTAAGAAATTGGGGAGGATTCTTATGTTTCTTAAGAAAAAAGAAAAAGAAGAGTATGAGAGAAGAGGAGGCCATTGATAGATCAGGGAGTGGCCATTGATAGATGAAATTTGGGAGGAAGAAAATTGGAGAGGAAGAATAAAGAATCAATTTGGGATTTTTATGTTTTTTTTAAGGAGATGAAGAAAAGAGGAAGAAAGACGTGATTGGTGGAGAAGGGTATAATGAGATTAAATCCCAACAATATATATGTATCATAACCATAGTTTCCAACTGGTTAGTCATTGAATATTCCCATTTTTTTTGTTATTCTGCCTAATATCCCAATATATTATCCCTCTTTTTTATGAGCAACCATAAAAAATATTTTTGTGATAATTTATGCTTATGTTCATATAATAGTTCAAAATCAATTATTAAAGAAACTTCTTTTAGTTAGGGGGTTTAACCACATATACTCATTTTCCCATACCATTAATCACATATACCCACCACCCCAAATTCAATCACATATATGTACCCAGTAAAATCTTTACAAAATCTAAAATACCCTTCTGGCTTGATCCTTCTCCTATATCTCCCGATCATCGCTGCTCTTTTCATCTATGAATCACTCATCTACATCTCCTTTGCCGGTATCACAATCCGCGACATTGAACTTGTCTCTCGTGCCGTTTTTCTTTGGTACGATTCTCTGAGGATTCCCGTAGAATCTGTCTGCCAATTTTGATTACGGAACGAGTGGCTCTCGTCACCTTCGGGAAGCTCGTGGTGATCGTCGATGTCGCCGACCAAAACAGGGGAGCTAGAGAGCTCGAAGTTGCAATAGGTAAGCTTCAGAATTCTGTAACTCTTCGTCTGTAACATTGGTTTGGGTATTGACATTTGTATTCGAAATTGTGAAAATGGAATTTGAACTGCATTTAGGGAGAAGATTCTCCTCATAGAGAAGAATTCCAAACCCCCTTTATTTATTGGATCTCTCTTTTTATGCATTCTTCTTTGATTATGATGATTGTTTTAATTACCATGTCTGAGTAGCTTCTTTGTTAGGTTTAAGGTTATTTAAGGGTTAAAGATGAATTGATGAATTAGAATTACTTGTTAAGATAATCCTATCGTTCTTCATCTAAAATTGTGTTTATTGCTAGTTCTAGTTTGATAAGCTAGAATCTAGGCCGTAGGTTAATTAGTTGATGCAAAAGTATAATTAATTTACTTAGATTATTATAGATGAGCGAAATTCATATTTGCAAAGAAATTTGGTTTAGAATTTTTTTTGAAGAAATTGTATATGAAATTAATGAATGTCTTAATTGATTGAACTGGCAAATAAATTTGGAATTATAGGCTTTAGACATGGATAATTTTCGCAACGACAATTGGTTCATTTTACAAAAGTGTTTCAAGTTCTAGAATGGATTTTAATAAATTTCCAACAATTTTCTATCTTTGATTTCAGATTTGCCTAAAGGATTTTCCAAGACATAGCTTTTGTTTTATTGAATTTTAAACCAGTTTTCCATCTGATATTCATAGTTTTCGTTAGTCAATTTATTTAATCTACTTAGCTTCATTTGAACCTAATTGTTTGTAGTTTGACTATAAATCCTTGTGGGTTCGATCCCTAAATATTATAACGCAATTGTTGTGCTCTTGCGGCTAGATACTATGGTTAAACTTTTTAGCCTATCAAAGACATATTTCAAAGTATGGAAAATATATTGTTAAATCGAGGTAACAACATTAAATGACAACATTTTTAAGGAAACAACACCCCTAGTGTATATAGGGCCAGATATATGCAAACTTCAGACAAATGCAATTGTAATTTATGATTACATTAGATGGACATGATATTAAAGTATTTCAAAGACATAATACCTTAAGAATAATATAATTTTACATATATTTGATTAGACCCAATTGAGATATTTGAGGCTCGAGCAGAGAAAAAGAATGGCCCCCTCATTTAATTGACACGTTTTTTTGTAACAACTCCTAAAATTTTCTAGGTGAAAGTAGGTTCTACCTAAAGAGAAAATGACACACATACTCACTTTTATGTACCCATTAACCACATATACCCACCACCTTTTTTTAATTATATATGCCCACCTCTTTTTATTTTAATACCATTACATCTTTCTTCTAAAATCCTATCTATATTCTGATCGATCATTTTTTTTTCCGATCATCTTCTTCGTTACTCCTCTTCAGACTCCTATCTCCTCTTCACAAACTTCAAAACCTCACATCAGTGGTGAATCGAAACTCAACGACGAACGACAACAAGTCTCTAACCAAATACCTTCCGAGTTGACTCACTCCGAGTACACAATCCTAACAAACTCAATCATCGAGTTCCACACGTACCAACTCGGTACCGGCTGTTGCTCCTCCCTCCCCTCTCAAAGAATCAACACGTCTCACGAAATTGTCTGATCTGACGATTCGACAAACTTCAGATCTACAAACACTTCATCAAATCGTGCACCATCTCCTTCGATTTCGAAATCCGAACCGGATCTACTTTTGCATCTGATGTCTGAACTCATGTTGTTGTTTTGTGAATCTATTGCAGCAATCGATATCTTTCAATGATTCTTCTCGGTGGGAGTAGAGTTGGGGAAGAAGAACTATAACTCCATATTTGGTTTAACAACAAACCGGAAAGTTTGACTAGCACAATTAATGGGTTTTACTACTAACCCTATTAAGACTCTTACCTAAATTTTGGCTCACATTTTAGATATTATCTGAATCACATTTTACAGTTCTTAAAGGAAATAATTTTGTTCTGTTGTTGCTTCATATTTTTAGTAGTGTATTTGCTATCGGTATTAAATTCAAACCATAACAATTTTAGAATCTACTATATTAAATTCGACCAAATCAATCACATAAGGTAAATTATATATGAGAACTATCAGATAATATAATAGCTAGTAATATAAAATGTTGTGAGTGTGCTTGTAATGTTTTAAATTTCTTCTAAATGTCTTATAAAGTATTTATAAGGTAATGCTAAATTAATTATAAGATTTTTAAAAGCCATTTATAAGGTAAATTTATGTAAAGTAATTATAAACTAATTATAAGTCGTTTATAAGAAATTTATAAGCATTTTATAAGGGATTTATAAATTTCTATAAGATTATAAGCCAATTATAAGTCTTGAATGCTGAAGAGAGCAAGATGGGCCAATTTGTTTTTTTTTTTGTCACAAACTGAATCAAATATAACTTAAGGTACGAGTACAAGGGTGGCGTCGTTTAGCAGTGCACTCTTTGCCAGAGAGTCAGCTGCTATATTACAAGTCCTAGGAACGAAACTAAAGGATAAAACATTAAATCAGGGGAGCAATTCTCTGATGTCTTCCAGGGGTCCGTAGATCTCCAGATGATTCGAGTTCCTGTTGATAATGCTGATAAGGATTTGAGAGTCCGACTTGAAGTGGATCTTTCTGATGTTCAACTCCAGGGCTTTTTCGACCGCGAGTTGTAATGCTTCCGCTTGTAGAGCCAATTTACGGCCCAAAAGTAGTCCAATACGAAATCAAGGTTGATATGATCGTCGACAGTCAACCAATTTGTAGTTTCAACGATCAATCAATTCATCACACAATCAACTGTTTTAATTTTTATTCTAGTGGATTAAACCAAAATATTATTTAATTTGATTATGTATCATGTTTGACACCAGTAAGATCTTGATAATAACTAAGTAAGCTTATAAAATTTCTAAGACATATATATGGCATTTCTAAGGCTTATAATATTTGTAAGGCATTTCTAAGACAGTTCTAAAAGATTTATAAAATTTCTAAGATAATTATAAGACATCTATAAGGCGTTCAAAATTTATAACCTTACAAACACACTTGCAAGATTTTATATTACTAGCTATTACATTCATTTATAAGGCACTTATAAGGCATTACAAACATAATTCTTACAAAAGATCCGCACGAACCAAGAACAATGAGTTTCCTTAGATCTTTGCGCCTCTGGTTGATTCCTATTAACACAAACAAGAATCAAACGTCCACAATATGCTGGAGGCATGAATCTAACGTCACATTTACATGGTTGGAGGCATGAAGCACCTTCTCAATCCTGTCATGTACACAAGTATACACATATATTCATTCCTTATATCACATCTCCTAACCATTAAATGACATTAAATCCAAACACAACTCACAAACATATAATACAAAACAGGTTTCAATTCCAAAGTTGTCACAACTTTACTATGAAACAAGACACTATACACATGTTTAATCTTCTTCCTAAAACATACTGCAATAATCAAGCATCCACAATCAAATAACAAAACAATTTTAAGCTCCAAACATCATATAACAACTTGCAGAGGAACTCAATTCACTAATTCTTAACCTTAAACTAAAAGTTATATACCTGATTACACCTAGCTAAACTTGATTAACAGATGTTCTCAATACCATTACCTAAATCATAAACCAATCAAGCCTACAGAGAAAATGCAATCATCTAAGAGACATAAACTAGTAAAAAATCTAAAGAAATGTAATCATCTTAGAGAAAAAATCAATGAAACGTGTGATAACACATACATCTTGGAGAGCTTCAACAGGAAGAAGAGCAGGCTTCAACGTCGGAAGAGGACGGTCGAATACATGGATACGAGGTCAAAATACCTACGACAAGAACACCTTCTGCGAGTTTCATCAGGTTCACGGTTCTGCAACCGCGAGCTTCAGGGATTTAAGGGTAAGACTCGTAATCAAGTTGGTCACTGGAAAATTGGGTCACACAATCCGTATTAATGATTCCGAGCTCGAATATAAAAATGACCAGCCCGCCGAACGAGTTCAAGAAGACAAACAAAGTAAGTGCACAAGGTCAGACGAGGATGAACAGCAACAAAGCCCTCGCCCACGAATTAACATGAACATGAGAGGATCATTGTATTGCTCGGACACGTATCAACAATAAAAGCCTTCCAGCAAAAGGCCGAAATGACCTCTTGGTGTTGCAAACTCCGAAGCATCTTGATTCCCGGAGATCGCCAACTTGTTCAAAGAAAAATAAATGTTACATCATTTTATTAATAGTTATTGATAGTGATGATATTTTACCGCTTTTCGATATGATTTTTCGGTGTTTTTAACAAAGAAACTATTTGATTTGAAACATAAACCACTGGATTTCACGTTTTTCTGTTTGTAAAGTGTTTTTGTGAAAACAATGCATTTTAGGTCACAAATGGACATTTTCTACCAAGTCAACAAATCAACATCAGAAGTCCAGGCCCGGATGAAGAAGATATTTATTTTGGAATGAAGTGAGGACTTAGGACAATCAATCCACATGAGTTAGCTGTCACATGAGCTTAAAATCAAGTCATTAGCCTTCATGAGTAAGAAGTTAAGCCCAATTCAGTGAATGTGTATCCAAAAGCTCGCATGAAGTGAAGGCTTAATCGATCGGACCGGAGGCCCACCGATCGATCACAGCCCATAATCTCAAGGAAGCTTCAAGAAAAAATTTAGATAAGGATCGTTGCATTTGGGGAGTTATCAGTATATGCTAGAAATAATCACTGAAGATACTGAATCCTCAAAAAACGCGTTTCAGATATCGACCGAGAATTGTGCGACCGATCGATTCAGAGAGGATAATCACAAATATTTGGATTCCGATCCAAATCTTCTTCCTGATTCGTCTCGACTCTATACCCGACTCTCTCCCCTATAAATACATACAAATGAAGCCAAAGAGAATCATCAGAAAACACTCAAAAGCTTCCAAGCATCCATGCTAATAATTTATCACTTTCTTTCAGTTTTTTTTTTTTTTATTGCTTTGATCATTGCTTCAAGGACGAAGTTTGTAATCTATGCACTCCAGAGAAGCTATTCTGAACCCTATTTTAATACAAGCAATTTTCATTGTCATTATGTCTACTTTTACCATGTCTGGGTAGTCTTTTAGTTAGGAATATGGTTTTGCTAGGAGGAATCACGGTTTGGTATATAGGAAATATGATTATGTAATGAATAGTTTATAGGCTTACTTTCATATCAGATCTTAGTATAAATCATAGGATAAACTGCTACTAATACACCACTTACAGTATATAGTTTAGTAGAATTTGATTTCTTGAACTTAATGTCTAGATTTAATTGGTTGATCAGCCCATAGGTTCTCTTTCTAAAAGGATATATGTTAGAGTTAACTCAGATACCAGTTGAACTAGACTGACTAAGCCTGACTATAAGGATAGTCAGTTAATAATGATTTCAACTATATAGCCTAAAATAGGATTTACATAGATTACTACCTTGAATAATTCAAACCGTGATCCTCTGATGCATTGCCTGACTTTCTGACGCTTTTAATCATTGAACTTTCTCACGTTTTATTTGTTTTTAACATTTTCAGGCATTGATCGATCCACAACATTATCTGTAATCGACCGAAAGGTGTCCCGATCGATCGACCAAATTCACACTGTCGATCGACCAAAACCCAAACCACTTCATTTTGCTGTTTAGCTCGAGTGAACTTGGACGTGCTACTGTGTTCACTCTGCTCTCTGTGGATGCGATCCCTAAGTACTACTGCGAAACCTGTGCGCTTGCATGAAATATTTTGGGCGAAAACTAATCTCCATCAGTTATACAAAATGACAAATCGACGAATATAAATAAAAACCTTTTGCTTCAAAATGGTAAATCATTATTTATTTTGTTTACAAATTTCTTATATAAATAACAATATATATATATATATTAAATTATGTTTTTTATTTAGACGCATACCATAAATATTTCTTCATTTAAACTATAATGCAGTTGATTTTTACTTCATATCACTGAAGAGCGTTCATTGGAAAGAATATTTTTAATTTGTTTGTTTAAAAATCATTTCCTCATATTCTCTTATGTGAGTTATTTTAAAGGTCTCTGTTAATAGATCCTTCATTGACTAACTCTTGAAATTTTTGAAATTATTAATCGTAGAGTTTAATTATGTGACTAATACTTATTTTAGACTTTAACGATAAAATTAATAAATATCTGACTGATGATGTGGACAATCTAGATGGAGAGAGGATTTTCTGTTGTTTATATACTAGTGGCCGATAAGCTATATACCGTGGTTTATATTATTTATAAATATTTTCGACAATAGAAATATAAAAAAAGTTACTATATCTAGAAATCACATGTTTTTGGAAAAACATATCTCTCATTTATTTTCTAAAATTCAATTAAAATATATTATTATTATGGCCTGACCAATTTTTTTTTTTTTGGATTACTACCACTTGCTTTCCTTAACATGTATTCTTAAAAATCTTTCAAGTTTCTTCAATCTCCCACAAACATCCGTTCATCTTAACTTATATTCGTCCGATCTGTCTGACGATTGATTGCTGACCATCTAAACAAAATATTTTGTTTTTAATCAATTTTTATTACATCTAGCCAGCTAGTGATTTCCCTTACAACTTGAGCGTAGTGAAATTTTTAGAGGTATCCGCTCATTCATTCTATGAAAAAATCAGCTTAAACATTTTATTGTTTCCGCCTTCCGTAACATTCATTCTCAAACCCTTAAAATTCCTTAAAACTTCCACCAGCTTCTTTCGTTTAAGGAATTTTTTTTTCCTAGATGTCTAAACGCTGATCTCTTTCCATCAACATACCATGTATTTATTCTCCCATAAATCACTTTGAAACAAGAGATATGGTCCTTAGCTGAAATCCCTTCTCTAGAGCTTGGTTTCTCCCCCTCGTCAATGTTTCTCAACGTCTTCCACCTCCTGCGATGTTGCATACTTTAAGACATCCCTTTAGCATCCTGTCAGGCAATTCCTTGGGTATTGTGGCATTTGTGGAAGGCTCGTAATGCCTTTGTTTTTAGCATACTCGATTTGATGCCCACTACATCCTTACATGGGCAATAGAAGACGCAAAGATCTGACACCAACAAAATATGTCTAGTGTAGTCAACAACGGCATACTCATGATCCTCCTAACTCTTCTCAAACTTGGAAAAACCCTCCAATAAGTTATGAAAAGTGAAATGTCGGTTCTTCCTTGGTATCCCCAACTCGCAATAGTGGTTCTTCTTGGATCACAAGAAACCACTTAGGCTCCCCTTTGCATCATAGTAGGAGGTCTTTTTCCAGTATCTCCACACAACTGGAAGCTGATCTCTTGAGTCTTGAATGGGCAATAGACAGTTTACGAACTATGAGATACACAAGAGTCATCTTTGAAGTCTCTTCTCCAACTGTCTTTGAAGTCTTCAACAATCCAGTTAATTTCCCCCGCTTCTCTCATTTGCTACTAAATTCCGGCATGGTCTCAATCATTTTGATAACAAAAGCCTCCGATTGACTGCGCCTGACGCTAATATAGTGGCCCAACGCATCGCTAAAAGTGTCACTTCGGAACAACGATATCAATCGTATGTGGCTCAAGGTAGCCCGTTGATACACAAAGTTTTACCCTATGTATTTCTAACTGCAAGTGCACAGCAACTTATCAGCTNCCGAAAATAATATGCAACTAGTCTAATTAAATTCTAAATAAATGCAAATATTGGTTTTTGAGGTTTCCACTGTAAACTAATGCTAACTAAGGATTTTGGAGTTTTTCTATCTAAGGCTATGGGAATTTCGGTTAAGGAAGTGTAATTCTCGGGTTGGAAAAAC
>OVAP01001387.1:0-24348 GCA_900406295.1 Aurinia saxatilis | reverse complement strand
TATATATATATAGCCCACATAGGTAGACAATTGTTTACATAGTTAAATTCAAATGATCTATAACGAGCTGAACGGGCTAGACAATCCACCTTCACATTTGTCGTCCGTTGTATGCACGTCAGGGAGAAGGAAGGCAAGTGTCCTTTAAGCTCACTGAAAGCGTCCAACAGTATGTCAAAGGCTGGCCAATCTTGTGGTGCTTGGATGATACCGAGTAGCTGCATGCAGTCTGTCTGGAAACTTGAACACAATAAGTTATGCTCCAAGATGGTCTGCATAGCCAAAAGGAGTGCCTCGAACTCCGCATGCAAAGGTGAAAGACTTCGTCGTGTGCCCCGCCCACCAAGAAGGTTAATACGATCACCATGTCCATAAATCCACCCCAAGCCTGAAGTTATGTCCGAATTCTTCCAAGACCCATAAAACTGGCAATAAAAATCTCCTGTCGAGGAACCTCTGCCAAAGCCTCATACAGGTCAGCATTGTCGTCCAGCTGTGCCGATTCCCAGGCCGAGCATTCACGCTCAGCTAATTGCAAGATATCCGTCGGCTCAAAATATGACTCACAAAAGACCTTATTATTCCTTGATTTCCAAATAAACTAAAGCAACTATGGATAAATGTCCTTATTATCTAACCACACTGCATTCTCAACTGTGTGATCTAGAATCCGCCAAAATAGGTAGTCCATATTTGCATAAACTGACTCACTTGGGAATGTGTTCTCCGACGTTAAGAATTTTGCCATTGTCCATATTCGTTGTGCCATCAGGCATTCAAATAAGGCATGGTTGATTGTCTTCTCCGCCTGTCCACATCGTGGACAACATGCATCCATACCTATTCCTCGTTCCCGTAATTGGGCCAAAACAGCCAATGAGGCCACTTGCCAAATAGAATGTTTACTCTTAGTCGAACATTTAAGCGTGCAAGCGTTAGCCTGTAGTACCATTATACTCAGCTCTTGAATAACATGGATGTTGTCTTTTCGGCCTAATTTAGGGGCCAATCAATAACCTGACTTAACTGTATATTTCCGTATTTTGTGAAATGCCATAAGAGTCTATCATCGCGGGTCTGCGGGCGAAGTGTAATACCTCGTATTAAATTGACATCAATAGGTTCCATTAACTGGTGTAACAGTGGGACGTTCCAGTTCCATTTTGATTACGTAATTGGTTGACCGCCAGAGCCGGATAATAATTCTCACACGGACCACGTGCCGGCCTTGGGACCTCGTCCGGGATCCATGAATCCTCCCAAACCAAAATTTAATGTACATCACCCACACGATATCGAACCCCGTGGAGGACAACATTACGTTCTAACAGGAGACTGCTCCATCCATAGGAAGGAGAGTATCCTTTCGGTGCATGTAAGGGACTCGTGAATCTGTAATAACGTCCCTTCAGGACTCGTGCTACCAATGATCCTGAAAATTGGTGAAGACGCCATAATTTTTTTGCCAATAAAGCGATGTTGAAGTGTTCCAATGAACGAAAACATAACATATGTTTCAAATATTAAATATTTATTTCTATTTAATAAAAAGAATATAATTGTGGAGTATATTTCCACTACTTTAGTGATACAAAATTAGAAACTAATGATATAATACAAATAAAATATTTACAAACAATATATTTATGATATAGTAACAGTTTTTTTGTAGCTCTAAATACTATGGTGATAAAATTGTACAATATTTAAATATTCAATAAACTTAATCATACATTTTCATGTACTCCTTTTAACTACATCTTCTATTATTTAATACATTAATCAAAATAATATGTTAAGATATCAAAATGGTTAAATATTATCTATTTTTAGAATTCATAAAGGTAAATAGTAGTTTAGTACAAATTTCATCTTAAATATTTATTCAAATAGTCTCAATACCAAATTTGTTTTATCTAATTTATAAAAAAAATTATACATAATAATTGGATAAACATTTTAATTATTTTAGTTATTTTTATATTTTAAATGTTATCAAGCAAATTATTTCGTGCATGCAAACTTTCACTAGTTTATAATATACAAAAGGGCGCATGTGATAAACACAATTACGATTTGCACGTCATTAACACTAGGAAACTTTTGAAAACTACCACTTTTGAACTCCTCCTTTTCAAAAATACCATTTTTGGGATATTTCAAAATTACCACCATTTACCAAAGCTAAATTCTTTTACAATCGACAAATTTGTTAGGATTTAGGATTTCATGGCTCAAGGTTAGGTAAAATTTTGTGGGTTTGAGATTGACTTATAGTTGCTAGGATTTTGGTATAGGGTTAAATCCTTCTAGAGTTAGGGTTTAATTTTAATAACTATTAAAGTTTAATTTTAAGGTCTAGGGTTTGAATTGAAGGGGTTTAGGATTTGTTTTGGGTGGAAATATTTTTAAGGTTTAGAGTTTTTAAACCTCAAACCCTAGATTCTAAACTCTAAAATGCTATAAATAGTGGTATTTTTGAAAATTTACCTCCATCCCATGATATTTTTGAAAAGTATCACAAAAAATAGTATTTTTGAAATTCTCTCGACACTATGAAAAGGAAATGAGGATTTTTGTCTTTTTTATTTTTTATTTATAAATTGATGGGAGTTCATGGCGCCTTTAGCCCGTAGTCTCCCCCAATTCTGATTTAAGGAATAAACTTCCCTATCAAAGATAGTTTGAACTCGGGGTACAAGAAAACCAATCCCCTTGTACTACCATTATGCCACCAACGCTTTGGAATGATTAGCTTATGGGCCATTTATTTATTAATTATGTATAGTTGTATAATCAAAAGTGAGTTGGAAAATTGGAATTAATCTGTTACCTAACTTAAAGTGCAACAACATGGGCCAAGTTGTTAAATACAGTAATAGCAAATAAACATTACCACCCTTGTTTAGTACATTTATATATTTTTTTAAGCTCACAAATGGACAAAGGTAAATGTGATCTCATTTTTGTTTTCCAACATGTCTCTCATAAACTTAAAATCCAATCTTTTTGTTCCCAATCCAGTCTGTGGCGGCCCCTTTCTTTCTACAACCTGATGATGTTTATCATTCATCGTTAATCACTGTGTTAACTAATCCCCAATCACTAATTCACTTCATATGTTTTAAGCAAATCCACTAGTTCATTTACTTTGTAAGGAACGTGTATCTCATAGACTTGACCAAAAATATTGTGTATACTTTTTTTCTCACACCAATTTCTAGTCTATTATGAAGCTTGCATATATAGGCGGGAAGGAACAAATAGGGAATGAGTCACCACTGAAAAGTGAAATGCGGTTCAGTATTTTTTTATATTTTTTTGGAAAGAGAATGACAAATATACATAACTTTTCATACTCATTAACCACATATAACCACAACTTTTTTATTAATCATATATACCCAACCCTTTTTATCTTAATACTATTCTACCCTTATATATAAAAAAAATTGGGTGTTGTGTTACGTTATGTACATTCAGTTTCTACGATCTTCTCCACAGATATCCTCCGGCGACTCCATATCCTCCGACGACTACATCCCCTCCAGCAATACCCAGCGATTTCATTTTTTTGAAAAAAAAATTTGATATAGAAAACTGTATCATAAACATGTATGATAATCGTTTGTAACGGATCAACTCATACCTTTACGAATCCTTATGAATTGGATCCGTTGAATCAGGTTTTTCTCGATATGCTTAAATTGTTTGTTCTTTGGTTTTTCTAATTGCTTCATGGTGTGCATTATCGATTCTGTATTAGCTCAATAATTTCGTGGTTGATAGCTTGATTAATGTTTATCATCAATAAGGCTTATAGAGCTATAGCAGTTAAAAAACAAGAACGAACAGGTCGATGAAGTACACTCTTTGCACTGATCATTGGAACTTGGTCTTGGTCCCTTAAGGTGAGGCAAAAAAAAAAAAATTGAATTTTGATGATCTTGAAACCAAAAACAGGAGGTGTCATTCCTCCATAGCATTTGTGAGTGTGTGTGTGTATCAGGCTTGAGAAATCACATTATTGTATTGCTGGATCAATGTTTCATGTCTAGGATGTTTTTTTGTGTGTGTCTGTGACGGATATGCCTGAGATCGCCATGGATATAGATATTAGGTGTAAAACATTTTAGAGCCTTGCTTCTGTATTTTTTTTATGGATTTGGGACAGGGGAATGTGTAGCATAAATAAGGTTTTGATTCAACATTTGGATGTGTCATTCACAATGGATCTTTTAACAAGAATGTTTCTTGATTGTATTTGCAGGATTTTTGCTTTTTCCTCTCTCTTATGAACCACTACATTAGAACCAAGAGGACAAATTGAACAGCTCAAAACACAATTTTGGGAGTGTGACAGGTAACGAAAGCGTAAAGAAATCGTTTATAGTGACTCACTGAGAGAGATACAGTAGATGAAAGCTTTGGAGAGGTGAAAACCTGTCAAAATTCTCTATGAGACGGAGGAGAGAGGAGAACACAAGCCACACAAAGACATCCATTCATGATGATTTTTAGCTTAATATTCCATTGTCGAACGTTTCTGGGTTTTGCTTGATACTTGTTAACGAATCGTTTTCGAGTGTTGAAATAACTAAAATCGTTTTGTTCTATGTGGATGTTGTTCTTTGTCTTCGTTTGGGTGATAATAATTGGATTAGTTCATCACTAAGAATCATATTAAGAGATACATTAAAGAAACAACAAGCACTCTTGGAGCCGTAGGGAAATCATCGGACATGTAGAGGGTATATCTATGAATGTTTCAATGAACATGTCCACTGCATTCCTCTCAACAGCTAAGCTTGGTGTAAGTCTATTGAAGTTTAGTCTATCTTTACTTTCACTGTTTTGTTTGAAAGGGATATACCTAAAGATCACATTGTTACACTTTTTGCAAACTATTTAAATGAATTTTGCAACGTAGGTCAAAGAAGATGGAGTTCATGTCATTCACAAACATTGTAGTAGATGTGATGCAGGAAGTGGAGGAGACAACTAAAAAGGAAGTTGAAATCTCACTCAACCAAACTCCAGAGGCTGCTAAGCCAATTATTACCCTTTTATAAATTACTTATAAGCTTATATAAGAGCTTTTTATAGACTAGATATAAGCTTTCATGTGTTGAAAAAAAAAAAAAAAAAAAAGATATAAGCTTTCATGTTTTTTGCTAATACTATTGATAGTTTTGTATCCGAAATTAGCATTTTACAAAATTTCTGTCGGATGGGCTTTGTTTCTATTTTTATTGTTGAACTTTGATACTACAAGAATATGCACAAAAAGGAAGAAGAAAATATGATTTGGACATGTGAATCTAATGAATCCAAGTTGCATTATCATCATCGTCATGAGCTCTCAACTCTCACGCTGTTTTGGATGTTGTCTTTCCTTTCTCCGATCAGATTCCGTTTTTGTATTGGAAAAAGTTCCACATGAACATTTGTTACAATATCTGACATTGAGCACAATAAAAAACACTAAATGTTTTAAAATATTGGCTTAACAATTTACTTAAACAAGAATTAAGAAACTAGCACAAGAGGTTTGGGTATCTCGACGAAAAAATCGGTTTCTTTAGCCAGAACCGATGTGTTCATGTCCAACTCCGGAGGTAAATCAGAAGAGTATTCAATAGGCAGCACAAGCGCATACCATTCAATCTATTGATATTGCAGCTTTTGCAGCATCAATGTCTCATAAGCAGTATGAGACTTTCCCAGGCAGAAGCATCGTGTGCTCGGCCTCTACGAGAAATGAACAAGTACCTCTACATCATATTAGAATCTTATCAACCAAACTCACTCTACAACCAAAANATTAGAATCTTATCACCCACACTCACTCTACACACAAAACACACATATATATATATATATATATATATATATATATATATATATATATGACGTTCTTCAAAATTCATCTACCTTTCAAGGATATGATCAGCACGAGAACAACACTTTGCACAAACCTTTTCCTCCTTTGCACTACATGTTATCAGTTTTATACAATATAACACATGACTTAAAACTTAAACATGTAACAAAAGGAGAGAGACACAGAACACACTAACCAGGGCATAACTTATGATACATTTGTCGAACATTACACTTTGTAAACTTCTGACTACACAAAGAAAAAAAACTCATCTTCATGATCTAATAAATGATTGATTACCATTTGGTGGTTCGGTTGAAGCCCACAAAGGTCTGCTTCCATGATCTGGTTTTCAACTCTATTTTACTAAAATCTCTTTTTCTCGTCTCCTTCACCTTTTTCTCCTCTCGATGTTCTACCAGTATAGTAATTCTCTCCCAGCAACACCTACATGAATCACCAAAAAAAACTTTTCTTTGAGTTTAAAACCAACACTATCCTCAACTAGTAAACTCTTAAAACTTAGAAAGTCATAGCAAAAAAATTAACATATAAAACTAGTTGCATAGTTTATACCATTTAATCATATCATTAAACTTACCAAACATTCGTTAGTGTGAATCAATCGACCTGGGGAAAAAGCCAATTTTACCAAATGGAACCTGAAGCCATAGTGATCAGAGCAAGGAGACGAAGAATACAAGGCGATTCAGAAGATTCCAACGCCTTACAAATCCAAATCGCCACACACACCTTGGAAATTCAACAAAAAACACGAATCAAAGCTCAAAATCATCAGAAAAACCGGAGATAGCGCATTTGAAGCCTTAATCGTACCGATTTCAAATTCTCCATTACCAGAATGCGGTGACGGAGCGGAAATGGGAGGTGGTGACCATGACGGAGACGGTGACGAGAGAAGCGACGAACTGAGAGGGGCGGAACATGCATATGAAGGATTGGAGATTGACAAGGAGATATGGATAGAGATCGCCGACGAAGAGAATCGCCGGAGAGATATATTGTTAAGAGGGTAGTATAGATTTTTAGCAAGAAATGGTGGGTATATGTAATTAAGATAGGTATCTGTGGTTCAATATCAGAATACATCCGTCCATGAATATGGTTTTGGAGTTTTCGTATATATGGTTATATTACATAAAGTTTATGATGACTATAAATAATTAAGTAGGTTAATCACATATACCCATTTTTTTATCTCATTAATCATATATACCCACCTTTCTTCCTTTTAGTTATTTTTTTTTGTAAGAAATATTAACTATCTATGAGATTTTAAGGTTTAGAATCCCTAAACCCTAAAATACTAAACCCTAAAAAGTCTTCCCACCCCTAATAAACCCTAACCTCCTAAAATATAAACCATAAATCCTAACAATTAAACCCTAATAGTTATTAAAAAATTAAACCCTAAGTTTATAAGGGTTTAACCCTAAACCATAAATCCTAAGAAAATCATAAACTTTATAATTTTACTAAACCTTAAATCTTAAAATCCTAAACCCTAACAAATATATCATTTATAATGAAAAATAGCTTTGGTAAATGAAGGGTATAATGGTATTAAAATAAAAAGGAGTGGATATATGTGATTAAAAAAAGAGGTGTGGTTATATGTGGTTAGTGGGTATGTAAAATTGGGTATATTTGTCATTCTCTCAATAAATTAAAATATATAAAATAATTAATTTTTTTATCTAATTATGATGTAAAAAATGTTATCGAAAGTATTTAAATATTTAAATAAATATTTCAAAATGAAATATGGGATTATTAAACTACTAGTTGTATTTGTGAAATTTTAAAGACATTTTTTTAAGGAGAAATTCCATTTTAATATTCGAACTAAATTTTGATAAGCATTTTACTATGCAAACTTTTGCACTGTCTATTTTCCTACTCTAACAAATTATTTTATTCATTTTAATATTTCAACTAATAATTTTGCCTATTTTACAACTTCAAATTAACAGACATTTAACGTCCATTATCTTCTGATTTTTTTAATATTAAAATATTAATATTTTAATAAATAATAATTATATATTTCCAAATTTTTTATAAAAAAAATCGTTAAAAATGTAAAAAAAAACTAAAACAATTCTGAAAATTCAAGAAAAAATATTTTAAAAAAATTCTAAAGTTTAAGAAAAAAAATTTAGATAATAAATAAATGATTTTCATTTTACTTTTAGTAGAAAAAATCAATTCTAAAATTTATAATGTTAATTTTTAAAGGGGGTTAACCACATATACCCATGTTTTTTAACTGCTATAGCTCTATAAGCCTTATTGATGATAAACATTAATCAAGCTATCAACCACAAAATTATTGAGCTAATACAGAACCGACAATGCACACCATGAAGCAATTATAAAAACCAAAGAACAAACAATTTAAGCATATCGAGAAAAACCTGATTCAACGGATCCAATTCATAAAGATTCGTAAAGGTAAGAGTTTTGATTGAATCAAAATCAACTGATCCGTTACAAACAATTATCATACCTGAAAATAAAAAAAAATCTATGAGAATGAAATCGCTGGAGGGGATGTAGGCGTCGGAGGATATCTGTGGAGAAGATCGTAGAAACTGAATGTACATAACGTAGCACAACACCCAAATTTTTTTTTTTTGAGGGTAGAATGGTATTAAGATAAAAAGGGTTGGGTATATGTGATTAAAAAAAAGATGTAGTTATATGTGGTTAATGGGTATGAAAAGTTGGGTATATTTATCATTCTCTCATTTCTTCCTAAATATATGGTCGACAAAAAAAAATATTCTAAATATATGATAAATAGGGTTTCAAAATTGTATATACTGATATTAGTTTATTATTTAAAATAATTATTATATAATTTTTTGAAATGTTGTTTGACCATGTTTTCTTGAAAAAAAAATTTGGTATAAAAAACTATATAATAAATGGGTTAAACATGAAAATCATTTCTTAATCACAAATAGCACAAATGATTACACTAAGGGGTTGTTATTGGTAATTGGATTTGTAGAGATTTGATTAATTTAAAGAGTTTGAGAGATTTGTATAGAGTTGTAGAGAATTTTTAAAGTTGGGAGATTTGTAAAAATTTTAGTGATAAGAATTCTAAGAATATCATGTGTACTCATGAGATTTTCATAATCATATTTAATGAGTAAAATTATAAAGAATCTATATCCCAATAACCATAGATTTCAATAGAACTAGATTACTGGTCCGCACCTTGTGCATGCTATGTTTTTAATTTTTATATTATATTAAATGCAAAATGATTCACTATAGTAAACTGTAAGGAATTAGTAAGATAATATTATAAGTTTATGTTTGGCCAAACTACATAGCTGACTCTTACAATTTTTCGCATACACATGATGAGAGCATGAATCTTTAATTTCAAATTATACTTTGTTAAACTTGAGATGTTTATGTTGTTTAAGTACTTCTCGTCTCATGTACCCCTGCCGGGGCATTGCAGAAAACAACATAAAAAAACACACCCACCGATTAAAAAAACATATTATGTTTTAAATATATCATTATATTCTTGATGTAAGAATTATTCTTAAACTTACATAAGATATGTAAAATAAATTCATAAATGTTCAGATTTGGCTCTGCTAAAATTTATGTTTATCTATATATTAAATTCACAATCACAATATATAATAGTTTGAATAAACGATAAAAACATATTATGATTACTCAAAATTTTACTCAAAACAATGAAAACATATTATGTACACCCATATAGTTTTTAAACCACGGAGTGTATTTAAATTTTTTTTACAAAATTATTGTTATAGTATTAGTTTTCCTGAGTTTGGTTACCTAAGTTATTAAAAAGAGGAAAATCGTTATTATTAAATAATGATTTCACTAATTAAGTAATGACTTATGTATGCCCGTGGATTTTAATAAAAAACCCATAACAATTAAGTAATCGCTTATGTATGCCCGTGGATATTACTCTAATAAAAATCCAAGATCATGTGTGGATTGTGATAAGAAAAACATAAAAATTAAGTAATCGCGTATGTATGCCTGTAGATTTTACTCTAACAAAAATCTAAGAACATGTGTGGATTTTAGTAAAAATAACATAACAACTAAGTAATGGCTTATGTATCTCTGTAGATTTTACTCTAACAAAAATCCAAGAACATGTGTGGATTTTAATTAAAACAAACATAACAATTAAGTAATGGCTTATGTATGCCCGCGGATTTTACTGTAACAAAAATCCAAGACCAAGTGTGGATTTTAATTAAAAAAACATAACAATTAAGTAATATCTTACGTATTCCCGTGGCGATTTGTTTACAAAATTATTGTTATAATATTAGTTTAGCTGAGTTTTGTTACCTAAGTTATTAAAAAGAGTCCAACATATATTGAGATCACGATTACTCCAAATTTTACAAAAAAATAATAAATACATATTATGTGTGCCCATACATTTTTTTAACAAAAAAATATTTTTAAATATTTTTTACAAAATTATTATTATAATATTAGTTTAGCGGAGTTTGGTTACTTAAGTTATTTAAAACAGTCCGACATATATTGAGACTAGAATATATAAATAAATAACAAAAATAGATTGTGATTACGTAAATATTTAGTCTTCTCACTATTTGCATACTTAATTTTTTTTCTTATAGAATTATGGATGTTATGTTATTTATGTTTTAAAATAAATATTTTATTACATATTTTTATTATCTTGAATTATGTACTATATGTAATTAAATAGTGATTAAATGTTTGATGTGCGAGTTTTTAATTTTTTATTATATTTATCACAAATAAAATAATATATAGTTTCTATATTAATTAAGTATCGGTAATATCTCTCTATATCTATATCTATATATATATATATATATATATATTGGTTAAAGCAGATGCTTTTAAAACTTTCAAGAACATTAACTTCGGAATTTGGTGTGTGATCTCATGCTCAAATTATATATATATATATATATGAAAGTTTTATAGAGAAAATTCAGCTTGCTCTGAAATGTTTAGGTTTGGTCACGAGTTGTAGAAAACATAATCCATAAGCACAGACTACTGATGAAACAGAAAAAAGCACTTTAATGGCATCCATCTGAAAGCTTTGTATACAGAGGTAAAATGGACCTGCACATATCAGAGAAAACTATAAAAAAAATCAAACATAAGCAAGATACGAACATATGCATATTAGCAAATTATATCCAAGGAGAGAAAGACTAACCATTAAGAATAAAATTGTGTGCAGGCTAACCAATTCAGTTGACAATTTGTATGCTTAGCAAAGAGAAATTATTAAGAGTTAACATTGTTTAAAGAGCAGATTACACTAAATGTTTGATATGCATATATGTTCGTATATACTATATAAGATATTTGAAAGCTTTGAAAGCTTTTTAAAGGCGTCCTGGAATAGCAGTTCCAATAGAGAAATGCATAATGTAAATTTCGAAGCCTCTGCAAGACTTGCTGGTGCATGAGTCCGTCCCCTCTTGACAGCCACCCATCTTACAAAGCAAAAGTTTGAAATCAGCTAGTCCATATAAAACATGATCACTAATTTGATAAGTAGCTTGAACATAATAAATATTCAAATATCTTAAATGGAATATTTAAACAAAGTACTCAAGTCATCTCCGAAACTTACTGGATACAACACTCAATTTTTTTTAATCGAAGAGGCTTCAATTCCATGTTTAACTAACCAAACTTGACAACTCAAATACACATAACGAATGAACACACAATACTAAGCTCAGCAACATAACAAAATCACAGAGATCTTAGTTGCTGGAATCACATGCAAAGGATCTTTGAGTTCGAATCCAATTGTATGAACTGCACATTTTCCACCACAACACTAAGCTCAGCAACATAACAGAAACAGAGAAACATTACACATGTGAAGAAGTAAGTTAGGTCGTTACTATTAAAATGGAATGTGGAGGCTGTTACTATAAGAGGAGCAGCTATAAAGAGATTCCAAAACGATCCTCCATTGTTCAACTCCGGAAACAATCTCGGACTCTTCGTTTCCCCTCTCACCAACGCGGTAATCGCCAACACCGAGCTTAATCCCACAGATAACACCGCAAGAAGAAACGACAGCGCAGAACTAAATGTTAATCTTTTTACATACACACAGAAAATCATCAACAATCTCATAAGCTCGGTGCTGGCGTTTACCGCGTTGGTAAAACTCACCATCACTAACACAAGAACAAACATTACATGAAATACGATACGCACCTTCTGTCTAGAAACTCTGATATGTTTACATCATGGTCAAGCTTCATAATGGTTTTCTTCAAGGCCTAATAGATTATACGAAAAGTAGTAGCAATGATTGTTTTCTGAGGTGAGTAGAAAAAGAGACTGGTCAAAGTAGACAAAATCAATTTGCAAAAAAAAAAAAAAAGTAGACAAAATCAAAGAGGTATGATTTAATGTAACGTTCAAATTTTAAATTCTAGAAACGTGTGTACATATATAGAGTGAAGGGAAGTAACCTCTTTGCCCTTTCTTGAGGAGTAAGTTGAGCAAACTTAGAAATGACTTCTCCAATGCTAAACAAACAGCAAAAAACAGAACATCAAACAATACTAAGCAGAACGATGGTTCACCCAGCCTTTTGGTAGTCAGAAAGATTCATCAAACCTGTGTTTTCCACTGCACAACATCTATGTCGAATAGGATTGATAACTCTGCAACCTTTTTCATAATCCCATTTTTCTTTTTGGCATATGTGGCTTGACGTCCATTAATGTTCTCTAGTTTCTATATCTCTAGCTTCACTCGACCCATTCTACAAAAGTACTCGAGCATTCAATCACATCAAGAAACGAAGATTCTGATTTTGTAACCAAAACGAAAAGCGCAAAAGAGCACTCCCCTCGGTGTTCTCTAATGAAGATGTGTTGTGATTTAATTAAACGAATTCCGTATACATAAGATTTCGACAAAATTTGGGAATTTCTCCCCTAAAACCCGAATATGAACCCTAATTCCTCAGACTTTCCCTTTCTCTCTAACCATGTCACAGCCGAGGTCAGCATTAGAGAGTTGAAATCAGCTTTTTTTTTTTATAATTAACTTTCGTTCTCAGCGTCACACATCAGATTTTTTCACTTTTAAGTGTAGCCTCAAATAATGAATAAAGGATTGCAGAATCCATAATAATAAAACTATTTGAATAACAAAGGATTTCATTAAGAATTTAAGAATCCATCGACCAATAACAAAAAAGATTTTATTAAGAATTCAATAATCCATCTCCCAATAACAATGAAATTTACGAATTTCAAAAGACTTTGAGAATCCATCTGCCATAACCAACTAACTTTATTTTGTGTTTAACCTATTTATGAGAGAGTTTTCTATATCAAGTTTCTCTTTTTCAAGAAAACATGATCAAATTTTTTTCCTAAAAATTATATTATAAATAACCGATTCAAAATCTGTAAAGGATAATTCTGACTTTAATTAAGAAGTCATGGTCAAACAACATTCCAAAAAGTTATATAATAATTACTTTTAAATAATAAACTAATATGAACATATATAATTTTGAAACCCGATTTATGATATATTAAGAAATTAACATTAAAAATTTTGGAATTGATTTTTTTTGCTAAATAAAAATAAAAAATAAATTATTTTTATCTATTTTTTTCTTAAATTTTAGAATTTAAAAAATAATTTTCTTGAATTTTCAGAATTTTGTTTTGGTTTTTTAAATTTTTTAATGATTTTTTATTTTTTTTTGGGAAATATATTATTATTATTTATTAAAATATTAATATTTTAATATTAAAATATTAATATTTTAATATTAAAAAATAAGAAGATAACAGATTATAAGTGTCTATTAGATCGAGGTTGTAAAATGGACACAATTATTAATTGAAGTATTAAAATGGATAAAATAATTAGTTGGAGTAGGAAACTGGGCACTGCAAAAATTCGGATAGTAAAATGTTTATCAAAATTTAGTTCGAATATTAAAAAGGAATTTTCCCTTTTTATAATAATATTTTATTGTAGATAAATATTTAGCCACTTTGATATCTTAACTTATAATTTTGATTAACCTCTTCAATTTTAAAAAATATATGTTTTTTAAAAGACTCACATGAAAATACATAATTGAGTTACTCGAATATTTAGAAATTTTGTATTTGATTATACAGAAAAATGTTACTATGTCATACAAATATTTATATTTTATATTATTCTTTCCGTCAGGAGAAAACTCACTTTTATATGAGTCCGCCCTAGTCCCAAAAGCTCTCTGGCACAAGAACCGAGGCGGCCACCTTCACCTATCTGCTCCGTCGTTATTACTCCTCAAATGCAGCGCTTCGCCATCGCCTTCTCCGATATCTAATTAGTGTGTGCAATCTCTTCTCGGTTTCACCCGAGGTAACCGAAGAACCTTTTCAAAACCTCCACCGTCACGACACCGACGAGGAAGTGTTTGATTCCTCGATCTCCACCGCATTCAATGGCTTGCAACTCCCTTTTCTATCAACAACCACTAGCTAGCTCCGGAACCGAGATCCTTCATCGAACTCCAACATGCTGCTTGTAGGTTCCGACTACGGAACCACCAGATCCGCCAGACCCTCCAGATGCTTTAGTCATCTTCCACCTTCCCCTATCTGTTTCCAAGCCATCTATCTTAGATCTTAAAACAGTTATATCAGCTCCGCCGGCCTCCGACAAACATATCAAAGAGTTCCTAGAGAAGGCAGTTGTCAAAACACACAAGGATTGGTCTACAAAGTTAGATAATGCGCTATGAGCCTATAAGACAGCTTGCTTACAAGGCGGCATGGGCTATAAAAATATCTAAACTTCGACATCAAACCTACTACTGAAAGAAGGTGAGATTGGACACCTTGCTTACAAAAATCAATCGGGAACGCACCAAAGCTAAAAAAATATGGTTCATGACTCATCAACAAATGATCAATGCAAATCAACCTTTGTTTTAAAGAAGATTCTAGAAGACAATCAACATATGAATATATTAAGAAGATGATAAAACGAATCAATCAATAAATAAAGTCTGATTGCTAAAAATCATCCTTATTTATTTACTGATTGATTTATGTTATTAATTTGATTGATTTTGCATCTAGGTTGGTTTATTTGATTACTTGTAAAGTGAGCCTATATAAGTTCATCTCTACTACTTCCATTGTAAGAAAAAAACCTTGAATGAATCAAAAAAATGTTTTGTTGAGAGAGTGTCTCTTATTTTTGCTCTTGTTTTATGTCGAGAATGTCTCCATATTGAGAGAGTGGTGTTCTTATCACAAGGCCTTCCGTAGCGAACCTCAATGTCCTATGTTTTGAGGACTTTTAGCAATCAGACTTTATTTATTGATTGATTCGTTTTATCTAGACATCTTCTTAATATATTCATCTGTTGATTATCTTCTAGAATCTTCTTTGAAACAAAGGTTGATTTGCATTGAACATTTGATGATAAGTCGTGAACCATATTTTTTTATACTGCATCAAAAGCTCATCATGACAAAATATCATCCATCACATTTTCGACCAAATGACCATGACTTACTTTATAATTCTCTTTTGACTTTATTTCCTTGGCATTAAAGTTGCTTGGAGCTCAAAAGGAATTTATCTATGTTAATGGAAATATGTGCTCGACATTATTGATGAAACATGTTTGCTCAGTGCTAAACATGTTGCCTTTCCTCTTACAAATCCACAAATTTGCTATTGCCAATGGTAAGCCTCTTTCCAATCTTGTTTCTTATCTACTCTTACTAGCTCGTTTCATTTACCTTGATGTCACTCAAATGGAGTTATCATATTTTATTCATGTTCTACCTCAATTCATGAATAGTTCGAATACAACTCACAGGGATGCTACATTACGTGTTGTTCTTTATTTGAAGTCTAGTCCTGGACAAGGTATTCTTCTTCGATCTAACACCGAGTTATCCTAAACACCTTGGTGTGATGCTAAGTGGGCTAGTTGTCCTCTTACGCGTCGCTCTGTTACGGGTTGGTAAAATTAACTGGTGGTTCACCGATCTCTTGGAAAACCAAAAAACATCAAACTGTTTCTCGTTCTTCGGCGGAGGCTGAATATAGGTCCACGGCAGATACACTAAGTGAGGTGCTTTGGTTGCGTGAATTTTTTATCTCTCTTGATGTAAATTGCATGGCTCATGTCCCTTTGCACCTTGAAAATCTTTCTCAATTATCTTAGTGCAAATCCGGTTTTTCACATCAGATGAGATTGGCATTTTATTCGCGATGAAATTTTTCAGGGTGTTATTAAATCGCAGCATGTTCCTACATCTTCTCAACTCGCTAATATCATGAAAAAAATACTTGGACGCAAAGAGTTTTAAGTTTTTCTTCTCAAGATGGGTGTTTGTAATCTCCACACTCCTTTTCACAACTTCTAGATTTCTTGACACTGCAATTATTCCTTAATTATGTTTGTTAAACTTGTATTTGACCAAACATAGAGGCATCGTTTTGCGGTAACTATATGCCACACAACCAAAACAGAAATCATTTTATTGTAGCAGCATACTTACATATTTTGTTTGTAAATGATGGGCAAACTAAACATGTAATGTAAGTATAAGTTTNAAATTAAATTAAAGTTTTTATTTAAAAAAAAAAAAAAAAAAAAAAAGTATAAGTTTGTTCATATGTATATGAAATTCTCCTTGTAAATATGCAACAAATTTATTGTTTCATTAACCCTAAAACAGAGTCAAAACAATCAAGAACTGAAATGCGTTAGCACTGATGTGGCCATATCCTAATAAAGGAGGTGGTGAGATTACTTGTAAAGGAAGTTATATCCCTCACGAATTTAGAGGGAAATGATCTTAAAATAGTGAGAGGCATGGCGTAAACAATGGCTGAAACAAAAAAAGCAAAGCCCTTTATATTCTAAATCTCTCTCTCTCATATCTTGCGGGAAACAAAAACACAGGCCTTGAAAGAAATCAAACCCAAAAAGATCAATCAAACAAAAACCTTTCTGCTCTCTCTCTCGTTTTCATCCCATATGTTGCTTCTTTAAGTTTTTCTCTTCCAAAAAAATGGGAAGCAACATCTGAGGATCCATTGATTGCCAAACATAACTTATATATTTGTGTGTTGTGTTAATGATGAAATAGCAGATTGAGAGCAAGAAAGAGGTATATCCCGATTAAAGCAATGGAGATACAGAGAATCAAGCAGTTGATGTCCCTTTGGTCTAATTTAAAGAGTAGCCGCAATTCTCTCACCGGTGGGAATCATACTGCCGCTAGGTTCTGCACTCGCTAGACTCGCCTTTCTTTTCTCTTTTCTCTTCTCTCTTCTCCTTTTTCTGTGCTCGCTTTTACCTGTTTATACTTTCTTTTGATTCTCTTTTAGCTATCCCCTTCCTCTTCTTTAACTCTCAACAACATCTTACGTGGTCTCTTTGTCTTGGCTTTCAAGACATTACAAAAAAACAATGGTCGTTGTTAATGTCCAAGACTTTCACTCCATGTGCAAAAATCATTTTCACTACCTCTTGAAAAAGAGAGACCGTTCGAGCTACTCTTTAAGCTCTGCGGATTCTACCCTCAAGGCTTCTCGTTGCGAAATCTTGAGCCTCTTAATGAGAACAACACTTTTGGTATTGTTCTTTCTGTCATTAACTTGGTTGAGCCTCCTCAAGATTGAAACCTATGCAACCGGTCCACCTAACTTGGCTGATTCTGAGGTATTGCCATCGCTTCTCAACGATTTGGAGAAGGAAGGTCTTTTCAGCGTCGGAGATAAAGCTCTCCTCCTTGGCGGAGGACATGATGAGGTCACTGTTTCTTTATACTCTCAAACAGTGGTGGAAACCGAGATGCTTCTTGTATCTGCAACCGATGAGGAGACGCAGAGCATGGTCCCGAATGAGACCTTTGATTTCGCCTTTACGCATTCTTGTCACATTGATTCTTCTCAATTTATAGACCGTACTCTCAAAGTTGGCGGAATCCTCACCGTCCAACTAAACCTTCAAGATCTTCCTCAAAATTTCTTGAAACATTTAAACTACGAAATAGTCTACATGAAAAGCTCCGAGTACACGGTAATGGCAATGAGGAAAATGGGGGGAACAAGGCAAACAGATAGTTTGGTCGCCCCAAGGAGAAAGCTTCTCGGCATCACAAAAGACGATGCCAAGAAAAAAGCTTTGAGCAAGCTTGAGGATGTTCTCCTTGAACCTCCAAGAGCAGCTTCAAGGAAATCAAGAACGTACTTGAAGCGGACACGGTACCTCCCGAACCTTATGGGAAGCATGTTGGACCTCCAGAACTACCCGAGGCGGGTTTTCATTGATGTGGGTAACGGGAAAGGAAGCAGTGGAACGGAATGGTTTGTTGAAAATTACCCAACAAGGAATCTGAAGTTTGAGATGTACCGGATTGAGACTGTGAATGATGATATGAGCCTCGAATATGAGAATATGGGGATGACGGAGTGGCTGAAAGAGAATGTGAAGGATGAAGAATACGTGGTGATGAAGGCAGAAGCCGAAGTGGTGGAGGAGATGATGAGGAGCAACTCCATTAAAATGGTGGATGAGCTTTTCTTGGAATGCAAGCCAAGGGGCTTAGGGCTAAGGGGAAGGAAGATGCAGAGCAAGAGTGGTAGGGCCTATTGGGAATGTTTGGCTCTCTATGGCAAACTTAGAGATGAAGGTGTTGCTGTGCATCAATGGTGGGGTTGAAGTAAAACAACATGGAGACACAAGTGAGACACCAAACCAGTCTCTTCTAATTTACACTATTTTATATCTTATTTTCCCTTTTGCTTTTCCTTCTGTTATCTCCTTTTCCTTAGTTATGTTGTTTCCCATCGTGTCATCAATACATGTTGTGTCTTTAAGTATTTTGTGGTGTTGTAAGAGTGGGATCTAATGGGCTTAATTGAAGATCTTTCATATTTCCTAGCTCACATTTGGTTTACTTCTCTTCCACTTGAAGTTCAAAACTATTAGTGGAGTGACTCATTTGTCGGTATTTTTTTGTTTTTTTTTTCTTAAACATGATTTTGTAATTGTAATTTTATATTTGAGTAATGTAAAATATGAAATATTAGACTATGGATACATAAACGTTATACTATTGCACACTTCATAACAATATATTTATTAAAATTTACTCTCTTTTTTTTTTGGTCGGGAATGTAACTTTTATTCAAAAACTGAAAGATTTAAACGAGTACAATGGAGCGTAGAGCTTCTTTGGCAAGTGTATCAGCAAACGTGTTAGAGTTGCGAGAGATAAAAGAGAAAACAATATTGGAAAAGAGGGGAATGAGCGAGTAAATGTCTTGGATCATTCCATACACTTCTGGCTTCTATTCCTGCTTGTTGATCATCAAGATGAGCTGTTTTGAAGGTGATGACGAAGGTTGTTGCGATGGCTTTGATGACCACGTAGCTCGTGATAATCCTCCGATGTCGAGGGATGAGATTAGAAGAACGGTTGCTATCGAAGATATTCAAAATCTTGATAAAGGCCGAGACGAAACACTTTTTGAAGTATTCCGCTAAGTTTAGATTTTTGATGGAGGAGATCATGGCCGAGCGTGCCGTTCTCAACAAAGAGAGGAAACAACATCGTACTCCGAGACCCATTCCCGATCCTCCTGGATCTGCCGAACGATCCATAGTTATATTGAGAGAGTTGTTTAAGATCTCCGATGATGTTGAGATCATTGTTCCGTCGACGGCCGACCGTGTCGACGATACTCTGGAAGGATACTTTTCCTTGTTGGAAGGTTTCTTTACGACTAGCTTTATCTGGTTTCCGATTCCAGCCGTGATCTTCCAATACTTGGAGTATTATCAGATTGCCTTCTCTCAACTTACTCTGAACGGAGCGTGTCACTTAGTAGGAATCGTTGTCCGTTGTCTTGAATGCAGAGTTGAGGTGGATATAGATTTCCTTGTTGATGTTCTCGAGTTTCGTGCGACTCGGAAGAAAAAGTTGAGATATGCTGTTTCCGCAAAGCGCGGATGGGGAGTGATTCGAGGATTCTCTAACAAGATTCACCATTGGGAAGATCATTTCTTCAACGTGAAGAAAGGTCGCTTCTCGGTCGATGATCGTTCCCTTCGTAATGTTAGAGAGCAATGGCGTAGTAGAGGTTGCTTTGTCGTTTGATTATTTTCCTTGTGATTTTGTTCAGTTGCCTAACCATCTCGTGTTTTCTTTTCTAAAGTATTTGCTTCATCTTGCTCACTTTGACGACTTTACGAGATTTTACTAACTTCTTTGAGAGCGCTCAACACATTGGGAGAAGACTTTCAACTTGAGACATGTTGAAGACGCCCGTTTTCGTAGAGAAGGATTTGAGTCACTGGAATGCACGGACAACACCTACGAGATGGCGAAAGCTAGAGTTACGATCGTGGATGACCTTGACGAGGTCCAGTCCGCAGAGGCATCAGTCGGAAGGCTTCAAGGATCCGAACGGAAGAAGGAGGCTGCCGCTAGGGCTTCGGAGAAGGGCAAGGGCATTGCTCTTGGCTCTTCGAAGAAAGCCATGAAGGCTGTTGCGAGTACCGCGACGAAGGGCAAGGGCATTGCCTCCAGTTCGTCGAAGAGGCCTAAGATGGCCAAGGAGATTACTCCTCCGAGTCATGAGTCCGACATTACGCCTACGGATACTGGTCCGATGTGTCATAGTGATGAGGTCATCAAATTTGAATGTTGGAACAAAACATCTAAACAAGGCTTGAAACTCCAAGGGCTTAGTTGAAAAAGAATGAATCTTAATTGGAGTATTTTTAGCCCAAAAATCAACAAGAAATAATAGATTTTCGTCCATATTCAAAACCACTATTTATTCAAATGTTGTTCTCTCTCTAACATGCAAATTAGAGTTTAATTTCATTTCCCAAGTTGTGCTATATGTTAGGCTAATTTTATGCAAGTTTTTTGTATATCCTCTATATAATGAGTCTCATTTTCATGAATAAAAATAATTTGAGAATTGGGTAGAATTTAGAGAAGTTTTTCTCTTTTAAGATGAGATATCTTGATATATTTGGAGTTTTAGTTCATTGTGTGCGATTCCTTTGAACTAAAACTTATCAAACTGTATCAAAGGCCTTGCCATAGCCTTTGTGGTGCTATTGATCCACCCATCTATTTCCATCTTATCTCGGATTAACTAGAGAGGTCCTTAGACCAGCTAATGATCCAACCCTTACTGTGTTAAGGTCCTTGGAGCTTGTATCATTTTGGTATCAGAGGTTGTATCATTTTGGTATCAGAGCTTGTATCACCTAGGTCTCTCCAGAGAGCTAAAGTGGAGTTCTTTACGAGTGCGGTCGAGATGGGAGATGACTTTCCTCCGATTGATTCTCTCCGTCGTCGGGATGAGTTTTATGCCATAGCACATACCGGTCTTGATGTGAGTGATTCTTGACTCTTTCCGTTCTAATGAACCTCATGACTTCGTTGTTTGTTTCTTCGATTGTGTACTATATGATGGGCACGAACTATATGATGATTGGTTATGAGAGGGACTTCACCGAGGCACATAGGGACATTGATAGCCTCAAGGCAGCCCAAAAGACTCATGAGAAGGAGTTGGTTTCGTCGACCGATCTTGTTGCGGAGGCCGAGACCAAAGCTCTTGACTTCGAGAAGAAGGCGAGGTCGGCGGCCAAGCGTACTTGTAAGTACAAGAAGGATGCGGCCGTGGAAGTAGCGAGATGCGAGAGGCAAGTACCGTGACGGTGCCAAGGCCACTCGTGCTAAGGTGATTCGGCTCCAAGAAGAGATGTCCGTCCGCATGTGCAACCTCATGCAGGTTAGCAAAATTTCCGATGATAGTTTCATGCCTTAATATATATTTTTTATGAAATCTTGTCATCGCTTGATTTTGATTACAGGCGAAGAATGCTCTTCGGATAGTGGCGTCGCTCCAAGGCGAGACTCCGACTTCTCTTGGGGATTTGAAGGCCAAGATGGAGAAGTTGAAGACTCTACACTCGGATGCCGATGTCAATTACGATGCTTTCGTAGATGAGATCGCGACGGATCTTGCCAGCATGAGTATGCTAGGAGAGGATGAGATGATTGTCGCAGAAGCTGAGATGGTCGATGTTCCGATTGTTGCGAGGGATGTTGTGGATGCCATGGACGAGCATGTGCCGGCGTAGGCATTCGTCCGTTGATTCATGTTCTTGTTTATCTTGTAGACTTGGCATATGATTGCCTATTTGAGACTTGATTTGGCCGAGCTTGATAACTCGTGCTTTTTACGCCTGGACGACTTTATCAACTTATTGTAGACTTGATGATTTTGCCGATAGACTGTTGAACGTTTGAGCTCTTTTTTATGAGATAGTATTCGGATGAATTTGATGTATTTGCGAGTGTGATAACTCGGCTTATGACTTTGTGGTTAGATAATGTCTTGAGTTTGTTTGATGACTCGTTGGTCATGTGATGGAAAATCGACAAGACGACTGGTGAATGTGCAAGAGCAAAGTTTGTGATGGTGCGTTGGAGCAGTTCTCGCGTGGTTATGCTAGCTGTTTGGCAAACTTTTTGTTCTTATGACTAACGCGTTAGTTGGGTTTTGATGACAAAGTCTTTGATTTGCGACTTGTTTATTTGAACGATTCGTTGATCATTCGATAGCGAATCAGTATGACAACTGATAAATGAGAGAGAGAAAATTTGCGATTACGTACTTGAGCATTGCTTGCATGGTTATGTTATATGCTGGGTGATTTTTTGCTCTCTAAGACCAATGCATTGATTGGGTTTCGATGGGTCACTTGATCGTCTGAGCGATCTTGGTTTTGGCGGAAAGAAAATGCATAAACCAAATATCCCACCTCGCGATGTTGCGTCAAGGATGTGACCTTGAGATGTTCGTGACCAGTGTTCAGTTAAAATGGATTTTCAAGACGAATGTTTCTTCCGAACCCCTGCTCTGTCCTCTAGCAAGAATTCTTCCGATGAACAAATCGTCGCGCGCTTTACCGTAGGAGGTGTTGACGTACCCGGGTGCTTACATTATTGTGGCCAGCAATAATGGTGGTGTTTTGATACACCCATAGTGAGCTGTAATAAGATCGTTAGCTCTCATGCTAAGTCTCTGATGATAGTTTGTGTTTTAAGAGCTCCCGTATGGGATTATCATCGAAGTAGTGTAAAGTTTGATCATGATCCTATCTCAACCTCAAACTCTTCCCCGTCGAGAAGAGGTTGAAGTTAAAACTGAGATCATGACCGTATCGGCACATCGGCAAGATGTGGGTGTTGTTATTGAAGTCGGATTTGTCGACTTACGATGAAATGTAAGTCGCTGAGATCTCCATGAACTCGTAAAATGCAACCCAAGTGTGTTTGAAGGTCGCAAGATGAGTGTTCCAAGTTGTGTCACGACCCAGAGAGGTTCTCAGGTCGCGGATATGCATTGAAGCTGTGTTCCGTGACCCGGAAAGGTTTCTGGGTCGCGGGACTTTGACAGAGTGAAGTTTCCGCGACCCAAAATGATCTCCGGGTTGCGCGACAATGTCCTTCTGTCGTTCCCGTGACCCAGAATGCCTTCGGGTCGCGGGATGATGTCTAGATGTTGTTTCAGCGACCCATAAATGCTCTCGGTCGCGGAATGAAGTCTTGATGTTGTTTTGCGACCCAGAAATGCTCTCGGGTCAAGGAATGAAGTCTTGATGTTGTTTCCGCGAGTTGGGAAAGGCTTTAGGTCGTGGGGTGAGAGCGAGAGTGTGTTCCGCGACCCAGGGTTGGTTCCAGGTCGCGGAATGTTGCTTGTGATTTGTTTCTGCGACCCACGAATGATCTTGGGTCGCGGAACATCTCTCTGTTTGTGCTTCCGCAATCCGGAGCTGATCTTAGGTCACAGAATGTTGCTTCGGATATAAACTTTCGAGTTACATCCTAGAAAAGAGTAAAAAATCAAAATATGTAAGGCATGGATTGTTCCTTAGTACCTGGATTGGTGATGAGTGGGTTGATGTAATTCGCTGATATGGTTGCTCGCGGAAAAGTTTTCGCTGGCCTTGAAAATGAGTGTACGAGTATACTCTCCCACTCCCCCCCCTTTTTTTATCGAAGGGGTCAATTGAACTCATCACAGGGATGAGCTGCCTACGTACCCTCGAAAAGGATCAAGTCGACTCGTAGTTCAGTGGCATTGCTTAGGTTGGACTAAGCATCGGACCGAGGTTGGATGTCGGTGCCTGGAGATTTGGATGTGTCAGGTAGGTCCTTCATCCTATGCTTCTTAGCTGGTTTTTCATCTTGGTCGTTGTTCTGATTCGGTTTGCGACGTTGGTGTTCTTCGAGCAGGAAGATGCGTGATATACCTCATATTTTACCGGTTTTTATCTTAATAAATGTATAATT
>OVAP01001386.1:0-15575 GCA_900406295.1 Aurinia saxatilis | reverse complement strand
TCGTAGTCATCGATGTGGTCCATTGGATTTTCATGCTCCAGTCCATGGAATCGATTCTGCTTCACCAAGGCAATCATCGGTGGTGTGACTTCTTTATTCTGGCCAAGTACACGAGCAGGACATATGGCTGCTCGGTTTGAGTAGAAGGAATGTGGAGTATATGATGCTCCAATAGTCACTCTTTGTTGAGGATTAGTGCGCAACTCTTTAACTTCCTCCTGCATCTTCTTTATCATCTCAAGAAACGCATCATTGTTGTTGTTACTCTCTGGCATTGCTGCTGATTTTGTCTTAAGTAGCCGGTTGTTCTTTTCGAGTTTTTCTAGCTCGGTGTGGTCTAAAAGCTCTTTAGAACAATCACTCCTCAAGTGCATAAACCTGAAAACACCAAAGAAAAAAAATCAAAAAGAGACTAGTTAGTAAATAGATAATAAAAATAAAAACCAAATAAAAATGCAAATAAAAATAATTCGAATAAAAATTAGTATGCAAGTTTAATTGGTCACCGACAGCGGCGCCAAAAACTTAATACATAAAGTTTTACCCTAATGTATTTCTAACTGCAAGTGCACAACAACTATCAATTATAGTACTTAATGATCGAATCCCACAAATGCCGAAAAAAATATGCAAGTAATTTAAATCAATTATAAATAAATGCAAGCAATTGGTTTTAAGGTTTTCTACTGTAAGCAGACACTAAGTAATTTTTTAGAAGGGTTTTTATCAATTTAAATAAATTTTAGGCTTGGGAACTTAAACTAAGAATCAACTCTGACCAAAGCAACGGACAGTGTCGATCGACACTGATGTGGTGTCGATCGACACCCTACGTACAAAACTTATGAAACCTTTAACTCTTGAACTTGAATCAATCTATCTAGCAAACTCAACTCTCGCCGAGAACTACTAACCTAATTTAAACTCTAGAACAGCCAACTCTCGCTGAGAAATCCTATGAATTCAAATTAGCATTATCAAACCTATTCATTTTGTTCACTAGCAAATCTACACCAAATCTCTCTGAGAGAAGATAGCTAGCTCTCCTAAATTTGTTCCAACAGTTTATTGACACTCTCATGCACAATAAATTTCCTATAATCTTATACTCTAGATGGCTAACCTAAAGCAAAACATTAAGAACAACCTAAGAGAAAAGTTAAATCTATGACACATAATTTAAGCTATTGGTAACAGAAAATCATCAAAGATTAATAACCCTAACCTAACTAACAAACTACTCAGACATAACTAAGCAATTCATCATGCAAATCAATAGAACAATAAACTGAATAATACTCAAATAGAAAATAAAAGGGTTTAGAGAAATCTTCTCCCTTACAAAAATCTAAGAGATTAAGAAAATTGTATGAGCCTAAACAATGGCTGTAGAAAAATATATATAAGGTTCAGAACGAAATCTAGGTTTAAGGAATTAGCATAAAAATTAAGGGAAAATCTTGGTCTCAAAATTTATAGAAACTGGCTGAATATCCGTAAGAAACTCGTTCAAAACACTCTAAAATCACTTGAAACCAAATGATTAAAATATTTACAATGACACCGAATTTGATAGTATTAGTTAAAATACCTAGTCCAATAACACTGATTTTTAAAAGTTTTTTAAATCACATGTTCCAATAATACTGAATTTGTCAAATTACACTGAATCACTCTAAATTCATGATCCAATATACTCCTTTAAGGCGGCATCAAACTGCCTAATCATCTAAGAAAAATATCTATACCGTCTTTGTTCCCTATGAACGGCATCTCTATTTCTTGTCCACATTTTCTCCAATCTATTATCTCCTAAATATAAGATACTTATCTTAATTTACATATATAATAAGAGAGTTTTTCTTCATTTAAATATTTAAGCAAAATTTGCATTCAAATCTATCTATCGAATGATGCATTCCTTTGTTTTTAGGCTGACCCTTGCCACATTCTATTCCATGCACGAAATCATTCTTGTTTATGGTCACCAAAATATCAAAAGTTCAATGTTTGTACACACTTTAGTACATAGGTTGTAGAGATCAATTTAATTAATCTGACCGGCTATCCTCTCCGTTACTAGGCCCGTATTTCAAAACTGGAAAGGCCCAACTTGTTTTTGCAAAGAAGCCCAGAGTTTGCTCAACTTCAAAAAACTCAAAGAAAGAAACTGGAAATGGTGATTCTTCCGCCATTGACGTATCTGATGAGGTAAGCGCCAAGGAAGCTCCAAAGGATTCTTCAGGTAATTCTGAAGTCACTAGACACGTCAATCACAAATTCCTTTTCTTCTCTATATATATGGACTCTTCAATTCAATTTATAATAACAACAAAAATCTAACGAACATTCGAAAAACCCTTTGATCATTTCTCTTTAAAATCGCTGAAAATGGAAGGTACAAAATCATCGTCTACACAGGGAAAGAGAGTGGTTGTGATCGGCGGCGGAATTGGTGGCTCCCTCGCCGCGAAATCGCTTCAATTCGATGCTGATGTTACTCTCATCGATCCGTAAGTTTTCTCTCTTTCAGATTCTTAAAATCATGAGCTCTTGACATTATGAAATTTATAGGAAGGAGTATTTTGAAATTACATGGGCGAGTTTGAGGTCTATGGTGGAGCCTAAGTTTGCTGAAAGAAGTGTTATTAATCACAAGACTTACTTGAAAAATGGCCGTGTTGTTATTTCTCCCGCGACTGAGATCACGGAGAGTGAAGTAATCACTGCAGATGGATCTGTGATTGGGTTTGATTATCTTGTGATTGCTACTGGTCACAATGATATGTTACCTAAAACTAGACAAGAGAAGCTTTCACAATACCAAAAAGGTATTGTCTGGTTTGTATCACATTTTAGTATATAGGTGTTAAGATTGTATCACATCTGATCTTATTTGGTTGCAGAATATGAGAAGATTAAATCCTCTGAATCAGTTCTCATTGTTGGTGGTGGCCCGTCTGGAGTGGAGCTTGCTGCAGAAATCGCGGTTGATTTTCCGGGGAAGAAGGTTACTCTGGTGCACAAAGGACCAAGATTGCTTGAGTTTGTTGGACAAAAAGCTGCTGACAAAGCATTTGACTGGTTAAAGTCAAAGAAGGTGGAAGTGATATTGAACCAATCTGTAGACTTGAATTCAGCTTCAGACGGAAACAAAACGTACAGGACTTCGGGAGGAGAAAGTATACACGCGGATTGTCATTTCCTCTGTGTTGGGAAACCTCTGGCTTCTCAGTGGCTCAGTGGAACGATTTTGAAAGATAGCTTGGATGGTAAAGGGAGGTTCATAGTCGATGAGTGCTTGCGAGTTAAGGATAGAAAGAATGTATTCGCCATTGGAGATATCACTAATATCCCGGTAAGTTCATGATATGGTGAAGTGTCCAGTTTCTAGATAGCTTTTTGGTTGGTATCTTGTTTTGATTATATGTGTTTTCTAATGACATAGGAGATGAAACAAGGATATATAGCGGAGGCTCATGCTAATGTGGTTGTAAAGAATATAAAGGTAATGATGTCCAATGGGAAAAAGAAGAAGATGTCGACATACAAGCCCGGATCAGATATTGCCATTATATCTTTAGGAAGAAAGGACTCGGTGGCTCAGTTTCCGTTTGTGACAGTCGTTGGTTGCCTCCCTGGTATGATCAAGTCTAAGGATCTGTTTGTGGGTAAGACAAGGAAGTCAAGAGGCCTAAATCCTAAACGTGTAGAAGGTTAAGTCCTTCGTTTTCAGGTTGCATCTTTTGTGTTGTGTTTGTATTTGATGTTGTTGATTCAGTGTGGAGTGAGTGTTGATTTGCTTATGTATCTGATGTATAATAGTGTATTGTATTTTAATTTCCAATTCCCATTTTGCATTCCAAATATCTTCCTACATCAACATCAGTATCAAGATTGAACACCCCAAGGTACCAAGTTCCTCCTCCTCAGTATCAGAAAACAGAGAAATCTCAAACCAAAAACAAACCGGAAAAATCAAGTAAAAATCCGGAAACCAAACATAAACCATCTAGTGCAGTGTCTGTTTGGTCTGCTTTTAAGGTTGGATCGGGGATCTTCGGACGGAGACATATATACACCGCTGATTTCAATCATCCTTGTAAACCCTTGGAGCTTTCCTTAAAAAGACCGAAATTTACAAAGACCCAAAAGAGAACGACTTTACTTATTAGAGGTATGTGATGTACAGTGACCGAGACTTTGGAAATTCAGAAGATATAGATATGTCAAATGATTCAGAGAAGGCTGATGAATCTCCGAAATGTAAGTCGCTGATATAAAGATCTTTGGATTTGCCAATAATTTTAAATTTTGGGGTTTTGAATTGTTGTCTTTCTAGGGATGATGAAGCTGGTGGATTTCCGTTCACTGCTCATATTCTCTATGCTTTTGCGTGTTGTTTTGATTGTGTATGGAGAATGGCAAGATGCTCACATGGAGGTCCGGTACACTGATGTTGATTACATTGTTTTTTCTGATGCTGCTTCGTTGATGGCATCTGGTGAATCTCCTTACAAGAGAACTACTTATCGTTATTCGCCTTTGCTCGCGTTTCTTCTGCTTCCTAATTCCATCTTTCATCGGTCGTGGGGAAAGTTTATCTTCTCAGCTTCTGGTATGATGTTCTTACTAATATCAGCCTTCTTTTGTTTACTATGTCATAACATAAGAGAGTTTGTAGAAAGTTTTAGACTTTTTTAGCAGAATCTGTTTGATATTTGGGTTCTTGGTTGTTCTGAGTCGGGTTTTTTTTCCGTGTTTCAGATTTGCTGGTTGGTTTGTTTATCCGTACTATATTGAAACAACGTAAGGTGCCTGAAAAGATATCTACATATTCTGTAATGGTATGGCTTCTAAATCCATTTACCTTCACGATTGGAACCAGAGGGAACTGTGAACCCATCGTTTGTGCCATGATTTTATGGATCATCATCTCCCTAATGCGAGGTATATATCTAGTCACCTATTTTAAGAGTACTTTTCTGAGTAGAGTTGTACTAAGTTTGTTTGATGATAATAACAGATTTTGAAAAATAGGAAGAAGTATATTAGACTTGGATGATAAGCTGCGAACTCAAAATGTTATGCAGAAATAGAATAGGGTTACCTCTTATCAAGTTATATTATAAGGTTTTTTTATGAACTGTTTTAGACAGAGAGTAACAGAATGGGGTATGTTGAGTATTTGGGAAGTGGTATGGGGACTTCTTTTAGGCTTCGAGAGTTTTGGGACTCTATATCAAAACCCCAACTACATCTGGTTTTCTGTTTAGTTCTCTGTTTTTTGGTTTTGGACTGTACTTGTGCTCATCATTTTTCCAAGAGATAAGTAAATAAAATCCTTGATTCTACAATTCTCTTTCCTGTTCTTATCAATGGAATATTCAGTTTGCTAATCCGTCAAACGAATGACATAACAACAACAATATGTTTTGCTGTGTAGGTAATTTGTTTCAAGCTGCATTTTGGTATGGGCTTGTTGTTCATTTCAGGGTCTATCCTATTATCTACGCGTTACCAATCGTCTTGGTTCTCGATCCCCATATATTCAGATCTGGTCAAAAGCCTGCTCTTGAGGATTGGAATACCGTTCAGGCCAAGACACCTACGAGCAACACAGAGAAGAAAAAACCCCCCCTCAACCTTTTGGCCGCGGCCTTGAAAAGTTTATTTTCATGGGAGAGAATTATGTTCGCTTTAATATCCGGGGGAGTTTTTATAGCCTGCAATGCTGTGTCCTACTATTTTTATGGACACGAGTTCCTGCATGAGGCTCTCCTATATCATCTCACTCGGACTGATCCAAGGCACAACTTCTCCATCTACTTCTATCACATATATCTTCACTATGAGCGCCATTTTTCAGCTTTGGAAAAGCTTATCTCGTTCTTACCTCAGTTTACAGTACAGTTTGCTCTAGTCTTCTGCTTCTATCGGGATCTAATCTTCTGCATCTTTCTCCAAACCGTTGCATTTGTGGCTTTCAACAAGGTATATTAATGCATCACTCTATTCTCATCTCTACTCAAAGGGTTCTTCGATTTTTCATTTTCTTATGCATTCCTTAGTGAGCTAAACCTTCCGGTTTTATCGGTCCATTTGTCTATAGGTGATAACTGCGCAGTACTTTGTGTGGTTTTATTGCCTGCTACCTCTCATTCTACCATGGAGTGGTATGAAGCTGAAATGGGAAGGCTTGTTATGCATCATTCTCTGGATCGGAGCTCAGACACATTGGCTGCTATGGGGATACATGCTCGAGTTCAAAGGCTTAAACGTCTTTTTACAGCTATGGATGGCAAGTTTGCTGTTTCTAGCTGCAAACACCTTTGTCCTCGTCAAAATCATCCAGCGCCATCGATTCTATCCTCTCTTCAAACAGTATGAATCATCTTCTCCAAAACATGTAACCAAAGTTGACTGATACTAATCAAAAGGATTTTGCTTTCTTTGTTTTTTTGGGGGAATTTAAACATTGGTGGACATTGTACAATAGATATTACAAAGAGCTGTGTACAATCAAATCAGGTCTCTTAATAGTACTACTTTCGGGTTGGAAACTGCAAAAGATAGTACTTAAAGTTAAAGCATTTATTGCTGTTTTGCTATGATTTAACAAGAAAATGTCGATTTGCTGCTCTTTACAATTGGACAAATGTTGTTAAACTTTCTACTATTGTATATAGATTGTGATCATTAAGATGGGAAACAAGGCTACAGATTATGAACACTTGCTAAAATTCCCGTCACGAATTTATATAGATATTGTGTTACCTAATTATATCCTTAAGTATATATTACATGTTTAAAAATTCAAATTGCTTCGGATGATATAAATATTTCTAGTTCGTGTGGATACGTGCGAAAATATCGCTGAAAGAATCAAAACTCTGGCAGACCTAATGGAGAAGAAACGAGGAAACGAAGCAGACGAAATCGGAACACCAAGTGAACCAAATTGGAGCGAGCAAGTGGAGGATCTCGTCGACGCCGGAGACGTCACGGCGGCGATCTCGTTTCTCGAGTCTTTGGTCACCAATCTCCAGTCCCGATTCGGCTCTTCTTCCTCCTCCTCCTCCTCCGGCGAGAGAACGGAGTTCGGGTTTCAGTTAGCAGCCGCTCTTACTCAGTTAGCGGATCTCTACTCTTCTCAAGGACTTTCTCTCAAATCTGATGAGCTTCGGACTCGTTCTTCTCTCATCAAGCAACGTGCGTTGGAATCTGATCTTGCTTCTTCAAGGTATTATTGCTTTTTGGTTGATCGGAAAATTAGTGGAGGTTTTTGAGAAATGTGTTAGGGAAATTGGAATTGAGAGCCATAAAATTGATCTTAGGGTTTATATTTGTGGCTTATGATTGCAGAAACTCCGGCGATGCGGAGAATCAAGCCGTGCCGCATAATATTGATTCCAATGGTAGAGATACCTTTGTTTTCAATGTGATTTTAACCTGTTTTTAGGAAGTTTATTGATTGAATTTCGTGGATTTGTAAAGGGAAAACGGAGGATTCGATAAAAGCCGCCAGCAATAATGCGGCAGTTCAGGATTCTTCAGATGATGGTAAGTTTCATAAACAGCAGCTGTTGAAGATAAATGCAGTATCAGATTGTTTCGTTATTATATGACATTGATGTTGTTGTAGATTGGGAAGCCCTTGCTGATTGTGAACCGAGTAAGTTAATCTCGGTAGAAGAGCTGCCTGAAATATCAAAGCTTTCGGTTGAAGAACCTAAAGTTGAAGGACCTAAGAGGCGTGGAAGGGGAACGTTTACTTATAAGAGAGATGTGATGTATAGTGATCGAGACTATTGTGATTCGAGATTTGAAGATTCAGAAGATAACGATATGTCTCATGGTTCAGAGAAGGCTGATGATGAATCACTGAAATGTAAGTTGTGTGTCTCAGTATTAGTAAGGTAGTAACAAGCATAATTTGGTCTGTTAGATTAATTTGATCGGGATCTCTATGCTGCCTGTTCTAAGCGGAACACCTTAAATTTCTTTGTGTTATAAATGCAGCCAAGTATGGCACACGCCACGTCCTCGTACTTGCTGGGTTTTCTCCAAGTTTGAGGACTACTGATTTGGAGAGGCTTTTTGTGGACTTCAAAGACAGTAAATTTATTATTCGTTGGGTCAATGATACAACAGCACTTGCAGTCTTCAAAACCCCTTCATCTGGTATTTACTTGTAACTTGACGTTCTTCATACATGCTGATTATGAGGAAGAATTGGGGTTTTAGCTCACTAAAGGATTGAAAATTTTACCTGTACCAACTACCAATGTTTTGTTGGGTTATAGACGTTGCATCTGGCCTGATTTAGAGTTGAACCAGATATAAATGTATGGTTTCTTTCAGTAGGTTTAGTACTTTAACAGTTAAAGCTCAAGTGTAGCTTCTACCTTTGATGCTAACTTATGTTACAAATAAAATATGAGCTTCCTCCTATAAAGCTAACTTAGGCTTTGGTAACTGATACAGCTCTAGAGGCTTGCAACCGTGTTCAATGTTCATTCACAATACGTGTTCTCGATGATCACGATTCTCTTTTGGGCTCAATTTCGGGGAAAGGTAATCTACTCTTCTTTTACTTGTCAATGAATTACTACCCCTTTTGATGAAAATTAAGCTTCCTTACCAAAACTCATTCTAATATCTTTCGCTTCTCATTAAATTACAAGCTTTGTACAGCAGTGTTTCGTTAATCTGCTTGATCAATCTTCCTGATTAATGCAACACTGAAACACATTGATTGGGCGGGGCGAATGTTATTAGTCATATTTCTTATGCGTTACCATGTTATGTTCAATCTACTTACAGATTTGGAACCACCGTCTCAAAGACCAAAGACATCAGCGAGAACCGCACAACGGTTAATTGCTCACAGCATGGGACTGAAGCTACCAGCTTCTGGATTTGGATCGAAAGAGCTACGAGACCAAGAAGCTGCACGGAAAAACCGGATTGTCTCCAGGCAAAGACAACGGGATGATGCTTGGGGCGATGACTGACAATGACATCGACACGGCTTGGTTTGCCCAATTTTCTGGCTTACTGGCTTATCATTTGTGTGCCTGCTTCTTGTGATATACAACCTCAATTCACTTGAGTGATCCTTACACAACCATTACCAGTGTGTTGTTTGTACGTTATAGTGTGTACTTTATGTGCTAAAAATTAAACCGTTTGAATGTGGGTTAACCGGAAATGAAATCTGAATCGGTTATTACTTTACAATATTAGTATCCAAGGGCAATAATGTAATTAACGTGTTAGCAAAGCCGAAAAGAGGAATTTTCATCGATTAGGGTTCTTCTCTAGTAATTCATTTCCCGCCAATTTCGAGGATAATCAGAAAGTTTGCCGCCCAAAAAGAAATTAAAGAGAAAAAGAAAAAAAAAAAAAGTTTCCACCGATTCAGAGAAAGCAAACAGAGAGAGGCAGCGAAAATGAGTACGAGGAAGATGATACAGAAGAAATTCAAAATCAGAGGCTACAATCTCAAGATCGATGCGTTAGACGAGATTCTACTCTTCGCCGCCAAATTTCCCGACGACTCTGACGGAGATGCTATCGATCTTCTTCTCGACCACCTCCAGGATTCGCGTAATGCTCGATTACTTCTTATAAATTCTACGTATTGACTAATTTTCCATTCTGAAATCTGAGTTTGTGTGAAAATTCTGCAGTTGGATCTTCAATTGTCGATGCGGAGTCAGTTCGTGGAGTGATTAATCTCTTGTTAGGAGCTAGTGACGCCCCGGAGGAATCCACCGCGACTGCTTCTCCCTTGGCGATTATCGACGCGTTTCTGGTGCCCAAGTTTCGATATGATGCTGTTAAGAAACAGTTCATCGAGTATGGCCTCTATTACTATTGTCATTTTGGTAGTGATGAATTAGTAGGTGGCTTTATTCTCTAGTATTGTTTCTTCGATGTGATATATGATTTAGTTCTGCTTTAGCTGGTAGAATATGGAGATTTTATAGTGATGAAATACCCTTTGCGTTGCATAAAACAATTGGACTGGTTGGAATAAGTTTTTTATTGATTGCAGGCATACAGGTAGCTTGCCGATTCACGGTGATGCTTCTGCGAAAACAGCACTATACAGGGAACGATTCATGTTGCTGTTGCAGAAAGTTTCTCGTGCGGAGCATTTTACTAGGCCTGCATTTGATGCTGAAATGTCGCAGTTTGAGAACTATGAGGTTGGTCTAAGTTTTCTGTTGAATGTGTTGTTCCCGTTTTCCTATATTTTTTTGGTTCTTGAGCTGAAACTAAGGAGTTTTCTTTCTACTAGATATCTTCAATCCAGTCTCTAATCTTTCAAATGGGAAAGAAATGGGTGATGGGTGTGATTTCGCAGTTGGAGGATGGACATTTCTACCTGGAAGACTTATCAGCTTCTGTAGAGATTGATTTGTCCAAAGCAATATCCTTTTTTTAAGTTGGTAACAATTGAATATCTGCAGAAGCTGGACAATGCATTTCCATAGAATATATATAGTTTCATACTTTATAGCATTACAGCGATTGGTAGTTTCAATTGTATGTGTTACGAGTAGCTTTCTTTGACAATCAGTACAAGATAACAACAGGATTTTTCACAGAGAATACAATAATATTGGCAGAAGGTGTAATGCAGAACGGTATCTTTCAGGTAATTAGAACTGCAAGTCTGCACATCTACTTTTCTGCTGCGCCTTCCTCTTCCCCCATTCTGAGTTAGTTACTCTATTTTAATAGTGTTAGACCGGGGAGATATATGTATGATTTGCTTAGGTGCGCGTTCATAGGTTCCACGAAATTGATTGTTCATCTTGAGATCAAGATGTTAGTTATAGGTGGGTATATAGAACCAACTTGAGTATAGGGTCTTCTTTGTGACCAATCTTACGCACACAAGATTTTCTGAAAAACGCTTGAGTAGATTCAACGGAATATGCAAGTTTGTGTTCTATCAACAAAGCTCAGATTTGAACGACAATGTTTCAAAAGGTTTATAATACATTTTTTGACGAATGCATCCTCATCTAAAACCTTTTCTCATATTGTGGTCAAGGTGATTACTTGTGGATTTCCTCCTTTAGAAGACAGGGATAAAACACTAAAGATACATTCTGGATACGACTTCTTTGGAGGTGGCGTGCTACCTAAAGAAGAGACGGTAATCCCTGAGTCTTTTTTTTGTGTACTTCGGGGTTGAGAAATTTGTAATTTTCCAGTCCAATGCCTCATAGAGGTAACTCCTAGCATATAAATATGTTTTTTGGCTCTGAACACAGATTAGACTAGCAGACCTAGAAAGACAAGCGGTGAATGACTTATTTGTCGTGTTGTCTGACATATGGTTGGACGACGAAGAGGTGAATAGCTGTCAACTACTGTATTTTAGCATCAATCTTTGTGATAATCCCTCCTTTTATGCTTCGAAGCATTGCTTGATCGCCAAAGTGTGTTGTCTGTAGAGAAGGTTCTAGGGAAGCTGGAAAAGGTTCTTGATGGTTACGAAGGGGTGGACATAATACCCTCTTTGTTTGTTTTCATGGGAAACTTTTGTTCTCGGCCATGCAACTTAGCGTTTGGTTCTTATTCAAGCCTCCGGTAACAAATCCTTGCTGTTAGAATTTCCTTGATTGTTACTGGAAAGCTGTTCTTAAATATTGTTGATGACATGTATCCATTCATTTCCAGGCAGCAGTTTGGTAAACTTGGAAGAATGATTGAAAACCATCCACGGCTAAAAGAAAATAGTCACTTTTTGTTCATTCCAGGTCCTGATGACGCAGGTACCATCTCCATTACAATCCAAATAAAGCTAGGGTCCATAAGGAGACATGACTAAGAAACACTCGTTATATCTGACAGGTCCGTCCACAGTCTTGCCAAGATGCGGGTTACCAAACTATTTAACTGAAGAGCTTCGAGATATTATTCCCAATGCCGTATTTTCAAGCAATCCTTGCAGGTAAGTTTTCTATACTGCATGTGAACCCTATACTCTTAATCATTATGGTTATTAGTCTTTCTGAATTATGAAGAACATTTGATTTATTGAGATGGGCCTAACACGAAAGCATGTCTTTGAAATATGCAGAGTAAAGTTCTACAACCAGGAGATTGTGTTCTTCCGACAAGATCTTCTGTACCGGATGCGTCGTTCATGCTTAATAACCCCTTCCTCGGAAGAAACTGATGACCCATTTCAGCATGTAAGCACATCTCTCGTTTTCGTTATTTTCCAACTTTTTATATTTGAAAATTTTCAGTTAATGACGAATACTCTGAAACTTCTGAAATGTGTTGGTTCAGCTTGTCTACACAATAACTCATCAGAGCCATCTCTGTCCTTTACCTCTCATGGTGCAACCCATTATCTGGAATTATGATCACTCTCTGCAACTATACCCAATTCCTCATACGGTATACATACCTTATAAAACTTCTTATTATAGAATATAGATCGACGTCACTGCCAGCCCGAAACTCATCTTAATACAAAGGATTGTTGTTGTTTGAAAACAGATAGTGCTAGGGGACAAGAGTGAGCAAAAGGTTTGCAAATTTGGGGGAACGACATGTTTCAATCCAGGCTCCTTTTCGACCGATAGCACCTTCATAGCTTATCGACCTGCCACTCAAGAAGTCGAGTTGTCTGCCTTGTGATTCTCTTCAGACATTCTTACAAGAAGATAAATCGAGTGCCACCATCTCAGACAAGCCTGGACATAAAATGATTAATGAGCGTGAAAAAACATACATCATGTCCTCTTCTTTGCTTCTCTGTTGTATTTTCTTATTATCTACTTATCTAGTACTAGGGGATGTCTTAATTTAACAAAAACATCAGTGATAGATTTATAATTAAATTCACTTACCAAAATCAAGTACTTGCCTAGATAATAAATCAAGAACAATCCCGTGGATAAAAATTGCGCAAATTTTAATGCAAAAATTACCATTATAATAAGGTCAAGAATACACATCCATTTAAATTAGAGAACTGGGTTTCCTTTCAGACAAAATTGTAAAGCTAATTGTGTAAACAGACAGAACAACGATAATGAGAAATCAAGACAACTTTCTGGAAAGGTTAACCAAGCCACTTCCTACGCATGTGAGTATGACAGTGCCTGTCGAAGGATCAGGTCTGATGTTAAACGTAACTCCCAAAAACTCCTTTAAGTTCCTCAAAGTCTCCACTCCATAAGGAGTCAACGATCCCACTCGAACCTTTGACACATCTTGTTGGCATAATGCGCACAGTATAAACAACAATCCCTGTAAAAATCCAGAGAATCGAGAATACACAATTATTTACTTTGGAAACATCGATTTTGGTGTTGCTATGGTAACAACTAGAATTTTAACTGTGTACCTGATGCGTTGAATCAACAACTCCGCCTTTTTCAATCTCATGAAGAAGCCATGAAGCTACTTCAGCTCCTGTGTCTTCTGCTGGCGCTCTATCTTTCTTCTCAGCATCGAGCTCCCCTGTTTCATCAGATGTTCCCCAGGATACTGTTGTATCTGCAGAGATTAAACACCCTGTATTTGTCTCTGCTACCACTGATATTCCATATCCAGGAGATCTGCAATCAATTTATTTGCAAGAAGTTGAGCTCTTATCAGTCAAGTATCTCTAGTAAACCAGTTTTTTATATTTTTGTTTCGTTTAAAGTTGAAATTTTTCTTACTTTCCTGCCATATCGCCAGATTTGTGATCTTCGAAAATGTGAACATCAGGCAAGAGGTTGTTAAAGATTCCACGAGCAGCAAACCTCATGGAATGTTCAAAGTCACTGGTAACTTTACAAGAGAAACTTGTACCACGTATCCTCGACACCATTCCTTCATCTACCCACTGAACCGCCTGAAGTAGCAAATATAACACATAAGAAATCCCAATGAACAGAGAAAAATGAGAAGAAAAGAGAAAGGATAGCCAGGAAGTGCATACAGTGAGAGTCTGAACATTTGGAACTTTTAAGAAAACTTCTCCACCTCCATTTGGAGCTACTCCACGGGCTCCGATTTTAAACTCCAAATCTTCTGAGGGGACTCCAAAACGCTTTAAGATATGTAAGGTAGTGGACCGAAATGTGTCAACGCTCGGGTCTTGTGGATCATTTGTAATTCCTGCCGAAAAAAAAAATATATATTTGCTTCCTTCATCATAATAAATCTTCATGGTTTAGAAGATGTTGTAGCCTTTAAACATAATATACTCTACAGAAGCTGGACTAAGTTTTTCAATTACCCTAACACGAGCTTCATTTGGTCAAAACACGTGTGTCGCTTGATACAGTGCCTAACAGCATTCAAGTTCCTCATATACTTTACAATTAGCCTAAGCTTCTATCTTCATTTAGACCGCGAAAAAAAGTAACAGGACATTGGATATTGCAAATGATCATACATTATTTAGAGCAAAAAAAGTACATACCTTCAAGCTTAATCGAAAGGGGCTTCTTTCCAAATAATCCTAACACAAGCAGTGGCTCCAAGTAATAGCCAATGGATCGAGTCAGGGCACATTTGTGAACCAAGTTCTTCCCTCCCATTATAATCCCAGGCTTGTACTTCAATTGAGTTCCTACCAAAGAGACATAGTAACATATTTAAAACCATTCTCAATTTTCCAGTGAAGTATTCAAACATTTTTTTGCTCTAGAATAATCAAGACACAAAACTGATTCACACAAACTTCGAACTTCGTTAGACATTAAATCAGGTCTGAATTGAAGCACAAAACCACACACAAAAAGTATCCTCAGGTTCCAGTTAAGTATTCAAGACACAACACTGAGCATTGTCTTAGACACTAATTCAGGTCTGATTTAAAATCTAGTTATAAGTAGACAAAAGCACACAAGAATCATATCTTAAATTCTATGACTCAATCCTAAAATCAAATTCCGAAGAAACCTAAAACTTCAAAACAGTTAAAACGTAGCTTACCGGTCTCGTTAATCTCGATAACGCAGTCATCGGAGACACGATCGAAGAGGCGGAGAAGAGAAATCTCGTGCTGAAGAAGACCAGGTATCATTTCATCATCACGAATCTCTGAGATTATGATAGGAGTTGAAGAAAGGGTCGCGAGGAGAAGCCTCTGCCTTAAGCTTTGGCTTCCTTGTAGCCGCCTGTACGTCGTCTTCCCCATATTGTTTTTTTTTTTCTCTCTAAGCTCTCGCTTGCTTTCTCGGTCGTTTTCTTAAACCCTAAATCTTTAATTGTTGTTCAATTATTCAACACTGCTTTTTTCGGTTTCGGTTATGGGCTTCACTGTTTTGTGGCCTCAGGCCCATTAAAGTTACAAGAAAGTTAACAACTATTTCTAATTTTTTATACTACGTCAATACTGTTACGAACTCATATTAATGGATGCCCATTATAGGTCTACTAGTCTATGTCTATTAAAGGGTTAAATCTAAACCCTAATCTTGTATCCTATATAACGCTTGCCTCCCTAATGAAATAAACAGATCTATGATATTATTTTCATAACACGTTACCTAGCCGCTGAGTATCGAGAAAAAAAAAAAAAAAAAAACCCTATACCG
>OVAP01001385.1:0-24362 GCA_900406295.1 Aurinia saxatilis | reverse complement strand
GGAAACCTGATAGTCCCTAAGTGGTTAGGATAGGTCAGTTTTCCCAACAATGATTTGCTCGAAAATTCTTTATAAACTCAAAAGGAAGCAGATCCATGAAATGATCATCCTTGACGGAACAACTGTTTGAAACAATTGACTGAACTAGAAAGACAGTGGATGTTGGCAGGATTAACATACTCAATAACAGCCCCGAACTTTTCAATTACTTTCCAATCACCTTCTCCCAAAATGGGGTCGAAATCATCAAACAACTAATGACCGACGGTTGCTTGAATCTTATATCCCTATGACAGAAAAATATAAATTAGCAAGAGATTGCAAAAACACTGACTATGCAATAATCCTTACAACATACGGATATAGGTTATAACTTACCAACTTATCGGCGAGATTCACTTGTAACTCGTTCTGTTCCTCTGGGGTTTGGGTTCTCCATTTCCTTACGATCTTAACTATAATTACAGTGTCCTCTCTCCATGGATTCGATTGTGAAAGCAATGTACTTCTCACCATGATTTTAATTGGGAAAGTGAGAAATGAGACGTTACAAAAAAATAAAAGACAGTTAAACACATATATAGAAGCGATAAGACGTTGATCAGTAGGGATAATACATCCTTTTACAAACCAACCTCCAGCGACAATCGTCTAGTTAGTTAATAAACCAAACGATTCAATGCAATATTTAATATTTGTAATTGCATTTAAAAAAAAAATTATTATATCGTCATAAAACTTGGTATGAAAAAATTATTGCAACCTTATAAAAAAGAAACGGGCCAATAAGGAATAAAATAGCTCTTTATTAGAAAATGGTAAAAAACTCCAACAACTACTAAAATACTGGATAAAAAAATATAAAAAAAAGCTTAACCAATAAAAGAAATAAACAATCGACTCCATATTAAGCTCCATCAGATGGTACTTGGACAACTTCGTGAGCCACAATCTTTTTCTTCGGCGACTCTGGTTCAATCTTAGGAACTGCATCAACCTTGATATCACTCAAGCAAAGTTTCTTAGACGTCGAAGATCCCCCATCGATATCTTGCTCAAGCTTGTGTTTCGATGTTGGTGTCTTAGAGTCGGTCAAATCCTCATCAAGATTGAACTTATTGTCACCCATCATCGTAATACCCTGACATTAGTAAGAACCTATAACATGCGTCAGGAACATATTAATCTTAAATAAACAAACATAATTAAAATAACATGGTTAGTATACCCGTTCACCCGAATCAATGGTATGTTTATCCATGTCTACTTCTGATCCATGAGCATCATATGATTTATTCACAACAACTGTTCTAGACCACACTTCCATAACTTTGAATGTATGTTCGAACCAAATAAGTTCCCATTCTCAATCATCAAACCAAACTGAAAAGTTTGCCAATGCATGTTGTGATCTCCGGAGGAGGAAAGATGTATACGATAGAATACCATTCATTAAGAAATAGAATACCTCATCGAAGCATCATTTTAATATGCCATCAACAGATATGTTTAAGACTTCTTCAGCCACATAGTCGAAAAGCATGCATTTAGCTTCACTAGAACCGTCTTTAACTTTGATGTGTAGTTTATACCTTCACCAAAATCCAAAATTAAAAAAAACACACACACACACAAAATTAAAAGATATATAGTATTAGATTTTGAAATATATTTACTTGGGTTCGACGTATGATGTTTTGACGTTGCATGTCTCACACCGGAAAAGAGTCTTCTTATTCTTGTCGACTTCCTTCTTTGTAAGAGAAAGAACTTTTTTGTTGCACTTACAACAACTCAGATAAAACCACGCCCAATCAGTATCAATGTCAACAATTGTAGAGACGACCTTACACCTACCAGTCTACAAAAGAAAATACAATTACAAACAAACCTGATAGGTTAATAAACAATATTGTGAACCAAATATATACCTCATATGACTCAAACAACTGTCTAACAAAGTGCGAGTATCAAATTGGTTCCAAAACTCTACCTTCGGAGTCTTCACAACAACTTGTAATTCTTGTTTTGGTTCCATAATATTAAGACAAAGCCCATCTTAGGGTAGCCTATATATTCGTTGGAAATGCCAAAATTTTGTACTACGGAAATGATAATCTAAACGATTTAATATCAAATATGATGCATATAAATGAAAAATATACGTAAGGAAATTTTTTTTATGAAATACAAAACTAATAAACATATATATGAGTAAACATATTTAAAATATATCTTACGCAGCTTTGAATTCTTCAAAAAAAAGTTCCCGTAGGATCAACAAAGACGGCCGACAAATCAAAAGCACAAGTCACTGATTGTTCACCTATATTGATGATATTAAATTATAATGATCAGTAATACTCTAGACTTTAAAACGTTAACAAAAATCATTAGTATAATATACCTCGGAAACACATGTATTTTTGCAAATCGAATTAAACAAAGCACAACTTCACCACCTTTGTCACGACAATCATTGAATAAAGTATCAGCAAACCTTCCCCAAAGAGTACACGACATTCGTTCATCCCTAAACAGCCTCATCTGAGTATCCCCTACTAATTATTTGTGAATACACTTTAGTGAAAAAATCATAGGTGTCAAGCTCTGGTTAAAAGTCTTTGTTAAAGTCTATGACATCATATGTGACAAGTCATCTTTCTCCACCAAAATTGGAAATAAGGAAAACACGTCACCGAAAAATAAAATTCATCTCCAAAGAATGATGATTTCTCTGAGAAATCCCCTCAATTCTGAAATTATTAACAATAATCAAATTGCTTAACACATATCAGATTTATGAATTCACCATCATCTGATTATGCGAGTTCTCTTTTAAATTTATGTAAAAAAATGAAGAAATCATAAAGTTTGGATCATGACCATCGCTGTTAAATCTCAAGTTTGTCATCATCAATGAAATATGTACTAAACGATCTTTGATTTCAATGATTTAACTTATTTTTCTGAATTCTACGGTTTCGGAAATGTAGAGTGCTCTTTCAAAAATTTAGAAACACATTAATTTTATATTGTCGTGACTGAATCTTCCCTCAAAAGAATCTCGAGAACAAGATTGCTTCTCTCAGACTCAGATGTTGAATCGCTTAGATCTGCGTTTTCCAATTCGAATTCCAAACTCCAATCCATCGCGGCTTCGATTAACCTTTGATTAATTCTCCTTGGATGATTTTGATTAACCTTTGCTTATTGTATTGCATTGCAGCAAGAAGCTTTTCATATATAGGAACTCTCTTTCCCTTTCTTTCTCACGGTATTACTTCACAATTTAATCTTATCCTACTATACTCAACGTTTGACATTGATACATTGTATGCAAAGAAAGATTAACACCACCTTCCTTTAGATTTGTCTGCTTTGTGTATGTTTTCTCAGAGTACGTTTCTTTGTTCTATGTGAAGACTTGAGAGACGAAGCGGTAGACATTCAAATCAACGTTGCGGTCAGAGATGCTGAAGCTAATGCATCTCTTCTAAAATGAATAACCTCTGTAAGTTGTCTAACTAATCTACAGGCTCTGCTTATCCATAATTACTTGCCACTGCAACATCTTTTTATGCAAACAGTCTCAAAGTCAAGCTTCATGTGCTTCATCTACAAGATTTTGTATTTTTGTTCCCTGTTTCCAAAGTTTATATTCCTTTAAAACCATTAGGTAAATAAATTTAATATGAACATGATAGAAGATGGAGGGTAAGATAAGATTTTTCATTGATTACATTATTAAATAACTGTGTTTTTATATGCTATTTGGATTTCAGTTCTCTAATATAAACAACTTGATGTGTCAATGTATTATTCTTTCTATGAAGTGTTGAGCTCTGAGTTACAATTTGTAGATTAAGGATTTTTTTTTGTACTTTATAAGTTTTGATCAGCTAAAACGATTTGGATTTGCTTTTTAGAACGTTAGTGTCAAAATTCGTATAATCAAATGACTTATGTCATTTGAAGGCTTTTTTAATATGTTGGTGTCAAAATTCATCTAATCAAATGACTTATGTCAAGTGAAGGGCACGTCTAAGGATCATGGAAGAGAGAATTTCTAATTAGAAGATGAAACCAATAAGAAAACCGGATTCTTGAAGAAAAGATGAAAAATATGTTTACCTTCGAGGTATCCTTCGGGTTAGCAAACATGGTAGCTTTGAAGGAGATGATATGTGTGTGTTGCAGTTCATTAAAGGATTAATATTCTTCTGGAAAATGCAGAGAGAGTATTCATGGTAATACCTTTTAGTTATTTATTTAAAACGTTTTATGTCATAAAATATAGACAAAAGAAATTTCCTTCAAATCAAGGAAGAGCTATTTACAAGACTCTGACCAAGAACAAAGCGGATGAAGGTATTTTTGAGATTTTTAATACCTATTTTAGAAAACACTCTTCAGGTGATGGATTATCTAATTAATATCCTTTTGTATAAGTAAAATAGAGAAGGATCCACGATCTTCATTAGAACACATCGCCCCGAATCCGTTCAACGAGCGTAAAAAATACAACCCATGGGACCCTCTTCGGAAGACCTTCGACCGTAAGGGGTAACATGTTCATGTTTCCACCTTAGTCACCTTAACAAAATCTAATTTGTTTCTTTCATTTTTGTTTTGTCTTAAAGTTTGGAGATCACAAGGCATGTGTCCATTATTATAATTAATTACTCTATCCAATAAAAGAGCTTAATATTTCTTATTTTGGCTGAGTAATAAAAATGAAATAGAGAAACTTATGCAGGAACTTATGATGGACATGAAGCGATGGTGCAAGTAAATTTCTCTTTTGAGAGCCAATTAGATTCATTGTAAAAACCAAACTACCACTCTGGCTTTTCAGGACACAGTATAATGAACATAATGATATATTTAAGTTTTGAATAATCTGAGTTTTTTTGTTCCGACCCTAAGACTTTAGCTATGTTTAGCTATGATTTTCTGGTTTCTGCAGTTTGAAAGCACTTGCAGCCGCTACCAGTATTATTTTTGGCTCAACCCCTTTAATTTTTGGAACGGCAGCGCAAAAAGTTTAAATGCTTAATGTAAGATTGCATATGTTTGAATGCTCTTACTTAAATGTTTGAGATTCACATTGGTAAGCTCGCAGAAAGGATTTAACAGAAATTAAATGTTGTTTTAGCTGGTCTAATCTAACCCATCCTTTGGGTTTTGGTCGTGTCACTATCCAAATCGATTAAGTCGTGACATAAGAAATGTATAGTGGTTCTCTAAGCCTGAATCATGGAAACAACAAAGATGGTCATTTGTGCATTGCAGAATTTTGGGAAATATGAGAGATCCTTATTTGAAAAGGTAAGTTTCTACTCAACTTGATCAATATTTAAAAAGTATAGTTTGATACTATGTCTCAACTTGCTAAACTTTCTTTGCAGGTATCTAACTTCTCTACACCAAACAGATTTGACGTACACCGAAACTTAGATATAACCCTTCTATCAACAAATTGAGCAAGCTTATATACCTTACTCGGTGGTGCAGTCTAAACTTTTTGACACAGTGAGCTACAAAGCAATTCTTTTAGTATTTGATGGTTCCTGAGCAAGATACAATTCTAGAATCTCCCGTCTTAATCATTTTTATAAATTGGCAAGGAAAAAGGTTTAGGGGAACTAGAAGAGTGCATAGGAATGAACGTAATATAACTGCTTCATATTTTAAAATCTGAAAATAAATAATGTACTTAGCATAATATTTTCGAAAGATTAAAAACATAATATTTAATTTTTGTTTTGTCATTAGGTTCGCTTATGTTTTGCCTAACAAAATAATCTTATTTTGGATCGTATCTATACTACTTTCAAATCGTAACATGCTTATTCCGTATGGAATGGTTAAAATCGTAACCAACCGTACAAATTTAATAGTTATGGTTTGAAAAATCATTAACCGTAACCGTTAGTTAACCGTTATCCATATTAAATATTATTTTAATTACAAAATTAAAACAATACTCGTTGCTGTAACTGTTTTACGAAGTTATTGTTTTGTCAATAACTTCCTGCTCAATGAATAGTAAAAACCATACATTAGTCATGAGACAGTACATACCAATCAAGTAGCTCGCACTACTCGTGCCTCCCAACACATCTTGAAAAGCGGCCAAATCAAGAAACTGATTAGCTGACCGCAAAGTAGATCGGCTAACAATTGTAGAGGTGATAAAGCTCAACTTGAACTGATGCCTAGTCGAACGATATTGACCACCCGCTTGAGTGAGTAAGAAGTTCTGAATACACCTCCACTCGCCAACAGAAAGCATCCGTGCAAAACGGGACACCAAAGTCTTCTTGATAGACGCATGGATCTTCGTTCCCAATAAAAAAAAGGTATATGTTTAAACAACATTCGAAGCAAACAAAACATAAGATAATAACTATCAATGAGTAGACAAATACATTATAATATCTCACATCTGCATCAACTAATATGGCCTCAAATGTCTCTCCTGTGTTCTTCATGTACTGCTTCCATGTATGAAAAACCTTCACCTGGACACACCAACTCTACTTGAAAGGCTTGACAGAGCCAAGGCTAGTGATAATAGGAGCAGTCATTTCGATTTTTGCAAGATGAGGTAAGATGAAATGAGAAGGATAACTCGGCTATTTATATAGAATGTGAGGGAACGTTAGGTTAAATCTAATAAAATCTTCGAAAATTTGAATATGAGAGAAACGAAATTTTGAATGAACGAATCTGTGGTATGTTTTCAGTAAGATTGTGAAAACGGTTAGATAACAATAAATATAGAGTTTGTTAATGAAAATCGATATATCCCAAAAATATTGAGTATGAATATTGTTATCAATATACAATATTATGTTAGATTGCATAGTTCGAAAACAGTTATAGTTAGAATAAATAGGTAGTATCTTTTCGTTAAGATTCACAAAAACAATATTGTTACAGTTCGTTCAAGCTAACAACTATCCCAAACAAAACTCGAACTTACCTATATAAGTGATACTACAAAAATTAATACGATAGAACCCATAATAACATCTATACTAATTAATTTGTGTCATCAATATTAATGTAATGGTTCCGTTAAGAAGACTAATCCTACAAAACAATGGATATCATGATACATAATATATTTTGGTAAGATCTTAACATACTATAATAAAAATTAGTATGCAAGTCAAGATAAATGATTTATAATTCCAAAATATAAGACTGTTCAAAGAAGTAAACAAAATGAGAAAAACCGGTTTGTCTATTTATACTGAAGGATTGTTATTGGTAATTTTCATACCAGAAACTTGATATGAGAAAAACCGTTGTAAATAGATTGGTAAGTAACATAAATGAGAAGAACCGATGTGAATCAATTGGTAATTAACAAATCGGAATAAAATTGGACTAAACCGTTTGATGAAATGTATATAATACTATCGGTTTAATTATAATTGGAGTAGTGTGGTCTAATTAATATAAGATAACCGAACGAATTATACTAAATCAAGTGAAATAACCGCACGATTTATGGGATAAAACAGCCAAACCAACAGTTCGTTTAAATTAGACCGAAATCGGATAAGGAGTGTTTGGAAACAGGATTAGAAAAGTCAGCAAACTCCATATTCTAACCCTAGATAATCGAACTCTCCTTTGAAAAAGTGAGTGGCATCCCCTTTAAATAAAAGCAAAACCAAGGGCACTCTCACAAATGTGCTTCCCAATTAATAGCATGAATTATACATTTAAACTTTATCTAAAAGTTTTTAAATAATAAATTTGAAACATGGAGTACCTTTTCATTAATAAAAAAATTCAACATTAAAATAGTGCAGAAGAATAAGATTGCACGAGATGTAGTACAAAAATGTGGTGTAACTAGTTTAGGGTAAAAAATAATGTCGGATTGGAGAAGAATTTGCACTAAAAATACTAGAGCTGCTCAATCTGGGTTATCCGAACCGAACTGAATCAAACCAAAATAGAGTCATATGGTTATGATTTGATTATCCGAAATAATCATATGGATATAGATTTTAGATAACCGTGGTTTATGATTTGGTTAGGATAATATCCTGGTAATTCGATTAATCCGATTAACCGAATAACTAACATATAACTTTATCTATATCATTTATAATTATATATAATCATTTGTTATTTATCTTGAATTTAATAAACAAATTAATGGTACCTGACGTTGATTTATCCATATAATTTTTTTGGATTGGTTCTTTTGATATAATGTAATGGATTATTATTCTTTGTTTGTTGAATTTTATGATTTTCTTTTTTACATGTGAAAATTCAAGAAGGAGACCTTACAAATTTGATCTAGTTAATTTCAAATAATTGTTTTTATATTATCAGTTTACTAGGATTAAATTGTTCTTTATAGTATAAATTCAGAATTTATGTGATAATTTTATTTTATTTTTTGAATGATAAGGATATTTAAAAAATGATTATTAATTATAATTTGGTTTGTTTAGATATAAGCGGATAAACCAAAAATCGAATGAATCTAAACAAACCAAACCGATATGAATCCGAAAAACCGAACCAAAACTCGGATTGAACACCATTAAAAACCGAACCGAAACCCGGTTTAGCATCACAATTATTCGGGGTGAGTCTAATGGGCCGAAGTGCCATACGTTTAATAGGCCCATATTGGCTTAAAACACGCCTGTCGTCTTGTTGTGGCATCTGCAGAGACTGTGAAGGAAGAAAAGCGATGGCATGGAGGGGAAACTTATCGAGGTCTATGAAAGAGATCAGGATTCTTCTCTGTCAATCTTCTCCAGCTAGCGCCCCTGTCAGGTTTCTTCCGTCAATCTCATAGATCGTCTGCGTTCCATTTATCGTTAGGTTTACCATTTTCGTTTTGGGGTTTTCGTTTCAGAACGTTCGTAGAGAAGAATTACAAAGATTTGAAGTCCCTAAACCCTAGACTGCCCATCCTGATCCGCGAATGTAGTGGGATCCAGCCTCAGATGTGGGCCAGATATGGTAATACCTTTGTCTCTCAACATTTTGCTTAAGATGTTCAGTGTGCTTATTGGGTAACATGTTCGCTAGTGACCAAATTGACATGAATGTGCTCTGCTCACTGCTAGTTACAGATTTCATTTTCTATCTCTTGAGTTAAAACATTTCTCTTAATCTGCACACTTCCTTCTCTTGATATTCTATTCACCTATGCTTTCAAGATGGTGTTTAAGTGAATGTCAAAAGCTATGGGTAGTGCTTACTGTATTTTTTTCTTTTGTAAACGTTTGTGGTACTTGCACATCAGTCCTTAGCTTTCTGCAACTAAAAGTATTCAGATACTTATGTTGAGAGAACCTGATCACCCTTAATCTGTGTCTTCCACCCTCATCATATAGTCAAGCAAAAATTCTAGAAATCACATTTCTTCGCCTTCTGTGTCCATGCAATTGTTTAACCAAAATCCATGGGAGAGGAGTCTGTCTCTCCAAATGACTGCTAGGGTAATATGAAAGTATAAAACCAACTACTTTCTTGTGTGCCGTGCTTGATGTAACACTCAGATCTGTTCTATATTCTCCTTGGATGCTTGTATTGATATATGTTTTTGTTTTTTTCCTCTGATTTGTGCTTGGCTTACCCACATTTGTGCAGATATGGGTGTGGAGAGGTGTGTAAACTTGGATGGTATGAGCGAGCCACAGATTCTGAAGGCCCTTGAAGACCTTGTCAAAGCCGGAGCTGCTACGAAAGCCTAACGTTGTTTGTTGTTCTTCATTTACATGATCCTGAATAAGCTTTACAGGAAACACTTATTTTACAATACCTGTCACTTCATTACTTTGTACCATTGTGTTGTCCAAACACCTTGCATTTGAGTTATCATGTAAGCCTTGAATTTGAAATAATCGAACCATTCCATGTCTTTGAAATCATAGGAAGAAGGAAACAAAAGATAGATCAAGTGTGAAAGCCATTTTCTTCTTCTTAAATCAGCATAACTCTGTTGCACTCGTTGGTACGCATATGTAAAAGAAAATTCTGTAGTTTAATTCTCTGCTATAACCGTCTAACCTAGCTTGATTCGAGCTACTGACACTTCATTTGAAGCTATTTATAGTAATTAAACTAACTTACGAGTAGCATCATAAAGACTAGGCCTGGGCAAAGAAATCGGAACCGAAGAACCGACCCGAAATAACCGGTTCGGTTCCGGTTCAACCCTAAATACCCATTGGATCTTAAGTTCATGATCCATTGGTATCGGTTTGGTTCTGGGTATTACCTGAAAACCGAAATGATGAACCGAAGAACCGCCGAATGTATCTAATTATATACTATCTAGGATGAAGAAATCATGAATCAAGAATTTGTTTAAGTGTATCTTTTGGTTGATTGAACTTGTTATATGTATTGGTGATTGGATTAATGTATGTTTTGAACTTGTTTTATATTTGTTTTGGTTAATGAGTTAAAAGATTATCACTTGTTTCGGGTATTTTATCATTTTCGGGTATTATTTTACATTTCGGGTAAAAAATTGTTATTTAGGAAAAATTTGGTATTTAGGGTACTAAAAACCCGAGTTTTCCGGGTATTATAGAATATTTTAGGTAAAAATTTGCTATTTCGGGTACTAAATACCCGGAACCGCTTGGGAACCGAATACTTTTGGGTATTTAACGGTTCTTATCCCTCTGTATCGAATCGACCCAGAACCGAACCAAAATTTTTTAAGTACCTATTGGATCGTAAACCTTCGTAACCAAAATACCCAGAACTGAACCAAATATCCGAATGTGTAGGGCTAAAGACCATAACAATTGATAATAAAAAAAATCCAAAAGAGCAGTTCTTCTCCCTAACATTTTATTACAGTTACTTGCATCATGTAAATTGCGAGCGAATATAGGCTTGGACCCAAATTCACCATAGGCTTTGGAAAATTTACGTCGATTGGTGTTAAATCCTGGATTAAATAGATTGTTGGTGCTTCCGGTTGATTAATAATTATTATTATTATTATTTTGTTGTCAATTGGAATGAATTATCATAAAATTAGTGTAGCAACAACAACTAAAAGCCACATAAACATAGAATAAAAAACAAAACTGTAAACGGGAAGTAAATCAACGAGAGAAACTCCAAATAATGTAATCAAGATGGCAAATGATCAACTTTAAACATCAGCATGCCAAAGTCCGTTCTTTGATGAATAAGTCTTTCAACCAGATCAGATAATCCCGAGCAACATAAGATTGTATACAACCTTCTTCAGTCACACTATGTGCTATTGGGGAGGCCCTTTTATTGCTGGCAGGAGGCTCAATGACTGCATTCCAGTTCTGATTTCGCTGAAAGCAAACCAACAACTCATGGACATCGAGGGCCAAGGTAGGCCAATCCTTCAGATGGTTTTCCTTCAGTATACTTGAAAATTATGTGGTAAATATGACACTGCGAAGTGAAGACCAGACATACTTTCAAGGGTATGTATCCAGCTTTATTGTTCAGCCTCCTCAGACGATTGGATCTGTCTTATAGCTCGTCTACAATGCAAAATAACATGACCAGCATGATCACGCACCACCCATGCTGGCCTGTCATTCTCGAAGCTTTAGACCAGCTTACACAAATATTGCACTTGAGATAACCCAGTGGAGGATGGTCGTCCCAAGGTAAGTCCTCTGCATTAGGAGAGAGAGAGGAGCAATGGTATCAGAAATATTGGCCTCCATCTAGGCTATAACATCGAATTCCACCTTCTTCACCAATTCTTCCACTGTAAGTGTTCTCTGTTCGAAAATCATTAAGTTCCTGTTTTTCCAGAGGTGCCAGAGGATCCAAGGAGGTTTACCTCGAATTTCAGAGTGATATCTTACATCCATTGTCACATCAAATGTGTATAACATGTTCCCAAACAGATTAGTATCCGAGAGACCATCCAATGGAGGTGGGATTTTAGCTACAGTCCATACTTGTNTGGAGGTGGGATTTTAGCTACAGTCCATACTTGTCAAGGGAATGAGCACATAAACAACATCTGGTATATTGTCTCCTTCTACACGTCACACAAGACACAAAAGACTTATCAATGTGAACATATTTGTAATCTATCGGGGTAGCCAAAGCACTGTTTAGTGCCTTCCACATGAAAGTTTTTATCTAAGGGGATGTCTTGATAGACCAACATCGAGCTTTGAGTGGATTTGTAGATGGTAATTCCTCGGCTTCCTGTCTCACCGGTTTATTTTGTATCTCCCTGGAAACAATATCCTGATTAAACTGAATAAGACCCTGATTTGTTAAAGGCCCACACATATCAATCTTGCCTCTCCATCTTTGGTTTTTCCATAGTAATCAAAAGCGTTTATCTTGATCATTGAATAGGTTCTGTAATTCTTCACACCACTCGCCTGATTGGGGAATAATGATGTCTTTCACTAGAAACTCAAAATACATGTTTACATGAGGAGCTATGAGACTACGTGAGACTCCATTAAATATCCATCTATCGGACCATACTCTTGTATCACTACCCGAGCCAATTATCTTACGAAGACCTTGTTCCAATAATTCTCTCCCAAACAAAATTCTTTGCCATGCATATGAAGGACGAGTCCCTAATGCAACTTGCAACACATTAGTATTCGGGAAGTATCGGCTCTTAAATACTCTAGCAAAGAGACTCTCCAGAAGTTGATACAATCTCCAAGCTTGTTCAGCAACCAATGCTTGGTTAAATCTCACCAAGTCTCCAAATCCAAGACCACCTAACTCCTTATTTAGACAAAGTTTCTACCAACTTATCCAATAAATCTTACGTTTATTTTCCAAAGAGTTCCACCAAAAATCTGAAATGGCACTCGTCATATTTTCACATAGGTCCTGGGTTAAGCGAAAGCAAGACATTGCATAAATTGGCATCACCATGGCCACATATTTGATCAAAATCTCTTTTACACCTTGTGATGGACATTTTGCATACCATCCTCCTAGTTTCTTCTGGAGCATATCCTGAATATAACCCAACAGTTGTTGTTTCGAACCACTGAAACATTCCAGTAATTCTAGGTAAGTACCTAGACTGCCTTCCTTGGTAATGCCAATAGTCTCCTTTAGGGAAATCTTAAACTCATAACTTAACTTATCACCAAATATAACCGATGACTTCATGAAATTAATGACCTGGCCCGAGATCTTACCATACATATCTATGCACATCTGTGTAGACTATCATCTGTGAAGAATAAGTGATGAATAGCAGGGCCATCATCCGAGAATCTTCTCCTTTCAATTTTTCCTTGGTTCTCCGCCTTTTGTAACAAATGTATAAGAGCTTCAATACACAAAAGGAAGATAAATAGACATAAAATGTCACCTTGACATAAGCCTCGCCGAGGTTGAATAAAACCATGCGCTTGACCATTGATGAGGACCATGTAACTCACAAATTCAATACAAACCATCATCCAACAAGCACCAGGTCGTAGACTTTAGACATATCTGTTTTAATTGATCGGAAGTTCTTCGAGATTTTAGCATACGTATTTAGTCTATGGACCTCCTCATGAGCAATAAGAATATTGTCAGATATGGAATTTCCGAGACAAACGCCGACTGTGTTGGAGAAACTCGTTGCGGCAAAAGAGATTGTAACCTCTTCATCATAACTTTCTACACTATCTTGAATAAGACACTGTACAAGCTAATCGGACGTAGCTTAGTCATTTTGGTAGGCTTATCTTTCTTTGGAATTAAGCATATTTCAGTAGAATTCCAGCCTTGCGGCATCTTTTTATCGAAATAATTCATGTACCTCCCTATTAACACTTGCACCAACAACATCGCAATACTTTTGATAAAAGAAAATGGTCATACCATTGAGACCTGGGGCACTCGAGGCATTAATTAAGAATACCGCATCATGAAATTCTTTCTTTGTCACCAGTTTAGTAAGAACCTGAATCATGTTGTTTGTTACCTTGGCACGGAAATCATCCAAGAGCTCCTCGAAACCATCGGGATGAGTCAACTTGAACAGATCATTAAAATACCCAAAAGAAACCTGACCTTTAGCCTCCTCTGTTCTATGCTCCACCTCTTGCTCATCAACCAGAAAATGAATCACATTCTTAATTCTCGTACTCTTCTCTGAGGTGTGGAAGAACTTCAAATTGCGGTCCCCATGTTTTAGCCAATTTTCTCTGCATTTTTGTTTCCAAAAATGTTTTTCACTTCACCTTGCTTGCGTAGTCTCCTTATGCAGGTAAGCCCAATGGCTAAAAGATGGGTAGCGTAAACTTTACTTTAACTCTAGATATGCATGCAGCGATTCTAACTTCATTTTGGCATTAGAAAAGCCAGTCGTTCTCCAAGCACTGATATGTCGCCTACACTTCTTAATTTTGGCCACTACTGTAGCATTATTGAGGTGGGTTATTTTGTTCCAGTATCTCTCCACTATAGTTTTTAAACCAGTGTCTTCAGCCCATCGTTTGTCAAATCGAAATATTCCCTTCTTTGAGTCATTATCTGTCAAAAGTCTTAAGATAAGCATTTGTGATTGGGTTCAAACTTTTCCAAGAAAGTGATATTAGCCTTATGAAATTGGATAAACCATTTTTTGTTTCCAAAGCATAGATCCAGACAACATTGTGTCCAATCATCTCCTCTTCGACCACTCCAAGAAAATTTGTTTCCTCTACTAACCACCTCAGTCCAACTACAACCCTCAACCATATTGACAAATGGTCTGAACATTTCAACATCCCTCTCTGAACCTCTAATCTTTATGATAGGGCTGATATTTTACCGCTTTTCGATATGGATTTTGGTGCTTTTCATGAAGAAACAATTTGATTTGGAATATAAACTACTGGATTTCACATTTCTCTGTTTCAAAATGTTTTTGTGGAAATAATGCATTTTCGGTCATTAATGGGCATTTTTCTATCAAGTCCGACAAGTCAACATCAGAAGTTCATGCCCAAATGAAGGAGAACTTTGTTTTGTATTGAAGTGAGGAGTTAAGATAACCAAGCCACGTGAGTTAGCTGTCACATGAGCTTGAAATCAAGTCGTTTTTCTTCAGGAGTAAGAAGTTAAGTCCAAATCATTGAAGATGTATCCAGAAGCCCTATAAGATGAAGGCCCAATCGACCGGAGGAGAGGCCCACCGATCGATCAAGGCCCAATAGTACAAGGAAGCTTCAAGAAAAAATTCAGATAAAGACCGTTGCATTTGAGGAGATATCATGATACGTTGAAGATAATCACATATACTAAATATTCAGAAGATGTGTTACAGATGACAAATCGATTAATATATTATTAATCGATCGACTGAAGTAAGATAAGTTTCGTAGTTATTTTCTTTGTTTATTTTTTTATTTTCTACTTTGGTCATTGCTTTCAAGGACGAAGTTTGTAATCTCTGCACTCCAGAGAAGCTATTCTGAAGCCTTACGGATTTATGTGATTGCAATTTCCATTGTTATTATGTTTGTCTTAAGTATGATGTAGTAGTTCTTTAGTTAGGAATAAGGTTTTGCTAGGAGAATTCATGGTAAGATAGATAGGCAATAAGGCTGTGTAATGACTATTTAATAAGCGTACTTTCATATCAGATCTTAATTCAATCTTAGGATAAACCTGCTACTAATACACCACTTAGAGTTAGAGATTCAGAACTTGATAGTGAAAGCTTTACGATTTAATAGTTTAGTAGAATTTGATTTCTTGAACTTAATGCCTAGATAGATTGATTGATTGATCAGCCCATAGGTTCTCTTTCTAAAAGGATATATGTTAGAGTTAACTCGGATATCAATTGAACTAGACTGGCTAAGCCTGACCATAAGGATAGTTAGTTAATAGTGATTTCAACTATATAGCTTTAACTAGGGTATTTATACATGCCACTACCCTGAATAATTCAAACCGTGATTCTCTGATGCATTGCTTGATTCACTAACGCTTTTATTTATTGATTTTCTCACGTTTTATTTCATTCTAGCATTTGGAGGCATCAATCGATCAAACACATAAACTGCAATCGATCGAAAGACGCACCTATCGATCGATCAATTCACACTGTCGATCGATCATCACCAACATATCTCATATTTGTTGCTTAGCACGAGTGAACTTGGACGTGCTACTGCGTACTCTCTACTCCCTGTGGATTCGACCCTAAGGTACTACTGCGAGACCTATGCGCTTGCATGACCTATTTTGGGTGAAAACTAAATCTCCATCACTTTATATTGTTATCGAGAATATCATTGAAGTCTCCTATTAGCCCCCAACAATCATCGCGTGACGCATCAAAGTGCATTATACGATCCCACACAAATTTATTTTGACCTGGAACTGGGGGTCCATAAATAAGAGACACGTAGAATACAAGTAAACCACACTTTATTCTTGTATCAATAAAATTCTTATCCGCAGACAAGATCTCAATCTCGTAGCCATTTTATCCAAGAAAACAAACCGCCACCAATTCCTTCTGGCTTTACCGTGAACAAGTTCTCATACACCAACTCTGTTCGAATGTTAACTCTTTTTTTTTTTTATTCCATTAAAACATGATATCATGAAAATGCACCCATGGAATTTCCTTCAATCGTTGAATTGTTTCAGAATTACCAATCCCTCGACAATCGACAATTCCAACTCATAATACTCATTAATGAAGCAACGTTTCCTCAGTTGGAACCCCCCTAGAATTTACACGCTTTGCGATTTTATATGCATTTATAGCCTCATCTTCGGCTTTTCTCTTTCCATTTACACTCTCATGTATTATGGGCACGTGGTTGTCTTTTCCATCCCTTAAGTCTATGCTTCGGGCTCGCATCAAACACCATAACGTGCCCACTGCCTAACTCTATATCCTCTTTTTTTTTTGCAAGCATCTACACATCCGTCCCTACCATCAATAATCACCGCCAACTGATTTTTACTTAGGCCAGTTCCCCTATCCTGCCCAACTTTGGAAGTATGCATTAATCCTAGTTTAACATCATTCAAGGCCGCAGTGTAACCGGAAGCCTTAGGGCTTAGCTCTGTTTCTCGCGCAATTGTCCCTGTCTCCAACAAGACCGAAGTGCGATGTTCCTCCATATTATTTTCCAATTGCAGATTGATTTTGCATAGTAAATACTATATCTTGTCGCTCTTTTTCATCATTCACCATAAGCAATTTCTACATCACCTCTGGATTAATTCTTGTCCGTCGTGATCGCCTCTACCAGATAAGAGGGAGAATGCACCATCTGTGAAGGCACTTCCAGCATTAGCGAAGGAGTTGTAACAGCTGTATTCACCACCGGAGTATGCTCTATAGTTCCATTCATCGGATTGAGTTTCCTCTTAAAGGTGCAGTTGGTACTTTCATGAGTAATTAATTATTCTCTATGAAAACTCTTTACTTTTCTTCTTTTTATTTATTTTAAAATTCTTTTCTAATTATGATTGTTTTACTGATTCTCTCTCCACCTAAAAATATATCCATTCAGTCCATCATAAAGGCCAGGGCCGGGCCCAAGAAGAAATATTTGAAACACATGTTTACGGCCCGTTTTTTCTTTAAATTTTCTAAGCCTTCTTTTAGCAAGTTTTATTATGGATCACAAGGCCTTTTGACTATGTTTAATGTTTAATTGAGGCCAAGTTTCTAATATATTTCTTCTAAAATGGGCTCAATGGCCCATGTCGGTACAAATATTATATATAAAAAATTAAACAGATTTATTAAACAGATTTTGTTATACATAAAGTACATCGTCTAATAGAGTGTGTAGAAGAAGAATATATTGTTATTCATTAGCTTTGGTTTTGCTTCGTTAGTAAGTTAATAACTTATTATCTTTTTGTTCTCTTGGGAGAAAAACAGTTTTGTAATTTCTAAATCTATGAAAGTTTGATTTGGTCTTTGAATTAATTATAATAGAAACCTAACATGAATTCTTTGTAATGATGTAAATCTATGAGATTTTTATTTGGTATTTTGAATTCTTTAGAATGATGTAAATTTATGAGAGTTTAATTTGGTATTTTATTTTAACAATATGTTTTTATATAAATAATCAGGAAGATGTCTCCAAAAAGCTTAAGAAAAGAATCTTCTGGAGCAGATAAACTGAAAAAGAAAAAAAAATGGATTGAAGAGCTAGTGAAATATCAAGAAAACGATATATTCATGTATTTCAAAAAACCTGAAACTCTTGATGAATTTGCAGGAACTACATATGAACAACATGATACTGCTAGAGATGATGGAGTGGATGAGAATATGGCTGAAAATCAGAGAGAAGAGACAGTTTATGAGAAAGAGAATTTGAATGCAGTGAATGAGGAGAACTTGAATAAAGAAAAGCATGGGGATAAGACTGATTATGAAAAAGATGATGATCCCATGGAAAGGTGTGGATATTTGGATATGTTTGATCCTGGAAATTGGAAAAACATCAAAACGGGATAGAAAGAATGGAGAGATTTTATGGTTGTGCAAGGTCCAACAAAAAAACAGTTTTAAAAGGCATTTCACGCATGTTTATTATACGAGAGAAATGAGTGATAGAACATAACAAGATCGGCGTTGGTTAGTTTACTCAAAAGCATTAAACAAAATCTTTTGTTTTTGTTGTAAATTGTTCAGCCAAAGCGACAAAGATCAATTGACATCTATGGGGTTTAGTGATTGGAGAAATGTTCTGAAAAGACTTAGAGAGCATGAGTCAAGCCGGGAACATATTGTATGCATGAATCAGTGGATGGAACTGGAGCTTTGACTACAGGAAAATCAGACCTTTGATAAATTTGCTCAAGATGAAATGAATAAAGAGAGAATTCATTGGAGGCAGGTGTTGCTTAGGATAATGTATGTGGTTAAGACTCTTGCTAAACAAAATATAGCGTTTCGTGGAAACAATGACACTATTGGAGAAGATGGTAATGGGAATTTCTTAAGCTTTATCGAGATGTTTGCTGATTTTGATCCTGTGATGATATAACATCTAAAAAGATTCAAAGAAGGTCAAATTCGTTATCATTATCTCAGCCACAAGATTCAAAATGAGTTGATGGCTTTGTTAGCTAATGAGATTAAAGGTATGATTATCAAAAGAATTCAATCTGCAAAGTTTTTCTCAGTCATTCTTGATTGCACTCCAGATATTAGTCATCACGAGAATATGACTGTCGTCATTCGACGTGTAGATGTTTCAGCCTCTTAAACTAAAGTCGAAGAATTTTTCTTAACATTTTTGAAAGTCGATCATACATCTGGAGAAGGACTTTTTTGTGAGCTTCGAGATGTGTTCGCTGCTTTTGACTTGAGGATTGAAGATGTAAGAGGACAAGGTTATGATAATGGTTCTAATATAAAGGGAAAGCATAGGAGTACAAAAAGGTTACTTGAGATTAACCCAAGGACGTTTTATACACCTTCTGGTTGTCACAGTCTGAATCTTCCACTTTGTGATATGGCAAAAACTTCTTCAAAGGCAATCTCGTTTTTTGGAATTGTTCGGCGTCTCTATTGTTTCTTTTCGTCTTCAAATAAGCAGTGGAAAATATTTGAAGATAAGGTGGAAGGGTTAACACTTAAGAATTTGTCAAACACTCGATGGGAGAGTCATGTTGAGAGTGTTAGAGCAATACGATTGCAAGCTCCCAAAATTATGGAAGCCTTAGTTTACATTGCTGAGAATAGTAATGATCCACAAGAGCAGAGTGACGCTGAATGTCTTGCAATCAGTGAAACACATGGAATTAAAAGTTTTGAATTTTTGGTTTCCATGGCTATTTGGTATAATCTTCTTTCTGCTGTGAACATGGTTAGTAAGAGTTTACAGGCTGAAGACATGAACATAGATAGAGCTATCTCTCAACTACAAGGGCTGATTAAAGTTTTCCAATATTACGGAGATTGGGGGTTTGAGAAAGCAAAGATGGAAGCTAAAGAAATTGCAGATGTTATGAAAAGTGAGGCTGAATTTCCCAAAAAGGCAAAGAGAGTCATCATAAGAAAAACATATTATGGTGAAGAATCAGAGAGAGTTGAAGGAAGAGTGACATTATCATCGGAGGATAGGTTTAGATTGATTACTTCATCCAGATTATGGACCAAGCTCTTTACTCACTTGAGGCAAGATTTGAACAGTTTAAGATGTATGAAGAAATATTTGTTTTTTTGTTTGATTTGGAGAAACTACAGTCAGCCCCCGATGAAAGTTTGATGGCATCTTGTACGAATCTTGAAAAGTCTTTAACCCATGGGAAGCATTCATATATTGTTGGTAATGATCTATTTTGGGAACTAAAGGTTCTAAGAGAATCTTTGCCAACAGAGACTAAGAGACCAATTGAAGTGATAAACTTTTTGAAAGAAAGTTAAAGATCACTATCATAACGCATGGATGGCTTATCGAATATTGTTGACGATTCCAGTTTCTGTTGCATCTGCTGAAAGAAGTTTTTCAAAGTTGAAGTTGAAAAAGTCTTATCTTCGTTCGAGCATGTCACAAGAGAGATTAAGTGACTTGACTATCTTGTCTATTGAAAGGGAACTGGTTAAAGGTGTGGATTTCGAAAGTTTGGTTACTGAATTTCTAGGAAAAGAGGGAAGAAAAATTACGTTTTAGAAACAATATTTTAGTTGTTTACTTTTGTTTTTATTTACTTAAGTCAATAATGTTTTTTTTATTGTACTAAGGCCTTCTTTTAAAACTCTGTTTACGGTCTTTATAACTCTGAGAACGGCTCTGATAAAAGCATCCCAAAAACACAACACATAAACATGTTTATAGGCAAGGGGAGAGAAACCAAGTTCCTAGCTAAAAGATCAAGCTTTCTCCTCCCATACAGAAAGACATACTTCTCTAGAGTGATTAAGGGAGGTACTCCGCTAACCCTCTTTTATGATTCTATTATGTGGTTAATCTTGATGCTAAAGATCTTAGGATTCATGTAAATCTAACTTACATATGCTGACTCGACATGTGCTCTTATCAAACCTCATCGCCGAATGGATCTGAAATACTGGAAGAGTCTATGCTGCTTCCAGCCACCCGTTAGGAATCCCCTGCCATATACTGAGACAGCTTTAGAGGTGATTCCGATACATGCGGCTATTCTGATCTCCAATACTGAGGGCATTCCAACATTTGAGGTGACGCATGATCAAGAGTTTGTGGTTGCAAATCGGCCATCTAAGATTTGTTAAGATATACAAGGCCTCATCGTTCCCAGAGAGTTGATCTTTAGTTTACACAAGTCGTTCCTAAACGCTTAGATCCAAATGGGATTTTAGAGCTGATCTCATAATCTTTTGAAATGTTCTTCTTCTACGGATATAAAAACTAACACTCATCATCCCTAAACTCTCTGCAACAATCTTATTGGATTTTATAAATGTTGTTGGAATTTAAATCTCCAACAAAATAAAAAATTTTTTTAGTAGATTGGATTATCACACGGCTGATTCCAAAGTTTTAAATCGACATATTTTACAATAAAATTCAGGTAAGTGAAGATTAAAATCACCATACTCTCAAATTCCAATCCATTTTATGCGAATTTTTTTCCTAATATACTTTGTTTGTTTGGTTGTCTCTTCGAGATTTTAGCGAAGGGTAGGTGTTAAAAAGGAGTAATACCATATAAATTCATCAATCATGTTTTAAGAAAAGACACCTCTTCCTCAATGAATGGAACTAATCCTTGGTCAGCTAATTTTTTTTTTTTTTTTTTTTGTAGTTGAAATTTTGCAGAGAATTAGATGAAGCATTACAAAGAATAAAGAAGAAGAAAAAAAGGAAAATATGGTGAAATTACAAAACAAAAAGACGTGGTGAAAACAAGAACGACCCATGTCTAGATCGAAGTCCAGCCTTGTTTTTTTCTGTTTTGTGTTCACATAAATGCAGTAACTTTATTTGTTTTATTTCTTATTTTCTTCAATATACCCTTTGCTTATTTTTTTCTCTTTGATACTTTCTAGATACTTGGTCATAGATGTTTTTGTGTATTTGAAATATATTTATATACGTGTGATAAGGATTTAGGTTTGTTGGAGATTAATACAAGAGCTCTAAAAGATAAACGTTACAGTTTGTTAAACTTTATTCTATATGTGCATATGTAAATGTGTATGTGGATAAAAGTATAACTTTCCCTCATTTTTTTTTCTGAGATTGCACTATTACGATATTGTGAATATCGTGCATTATGTAAACTTACCTTTTGTATAGTTTGGGATAAGCCCTTTGTCTTAACTTAACTTTGGGTACAAGTTTAGGCTAATATTGTCTCTTGTATATAAAGACTTTGTACGCCGTTGTGAATCAATAAGAAAACTTCTTATACTACTCTAGTTTTCTACATGGTATCAAAGCTATAAACACATATTCTTTGCTCAAATTTACTATTGTTTTTCGAGATTCATAGCTTGTTCTTCGATTATCAAGCTACAGTCCTTAAGTTTTAATTTCTTGTTCCCTAATCTTGCTCTGTTTTTCCTTCTTCAAGCTAGGGTTTCTATACTTTCTTCCTTAATTTCTCTGTTCCTGTTTCTCGGTGATTAATCATCATGATTGACGATTCTCAAGTCGATGATTCTAGTGTCGTTAAGGGTGCTAAGCCGATGAAACCAAAGTTGCAAAGAAGAAGAATTGATCCTTATAATTTGTCTTCGAGTGATAATCCGGGTTCGATTATCTCTCAACCATTTCTTCGAGGTCCTAACTACAATGAGTGGTCATCTAATCTCCGCACAGCCTTGAGGTCCAGGAAGAAGTACGGGTTTGTGGATGGAACGATCCCTAACCCAGGAGAAGAATCCAAAGATCATGAGGATTGGTGGACCAATAACGCTTTCGTATTGTTGTGGATTAAACTCACGATCGTGGAAGAGGTTCGTTCTCTCTATCCAACATTGAGGTTGCTAGCGAATTGTGGGAACACATTAAGTGTCGTTATTCAGTGAAGAATGGACAAAGAGTTCAGAGGATTAAGGCTGAGCTTGCTATGTGTCGTCAACACGGTTGACAATTGAGGCTTATTACGCCAAATTGATGCAATTGTAGACTTCTTTTGCTGAGTTTAGGGTCACTAAAAATTGTGGGTGCCCTACTGGTCATAACCTCAAGAAAGAAAGGGAGGAAGATCGGCTTCATGAAATGTTAAAGGGATTGGATGACTCAATTTTCGGCTCAGTCAAGTCCAATCTCCTCTCGAGGAGTCCCTTACCTTATGTTGATGAAGCGAGTTCCTAACTTTTCAAACTTATTTCTCTTCTTAGCATATGTTTGTTCGAGGACGAACAAAGCTAAGTCTGGGGGATTTGATAGTGATGATATTTTATCGCTTTTCGATATGATTTTTTGGTGTTTTTATCAATAAACTATTTATTTTAAAACATAAACTACTGGATTTCACGTTTTTCTATTTGTAAAATGTTTTTATGAAAACAATGCATTTCAGGTTGCAAAGAGACACTTTTTACCGAATCCAGCAAATCAACATCAGGAGTCCAGGCCCGGATGAAGTAGATGTTCATTTTGTAATTAAGTGACGAGTTAGGAAAATCAAGCCACGAGAGTTAGCTTTCACATGGGCTTGGAATCGTGCCAAAATTCCTCAGGAGTAAGAAGTTAAGCCCAAATTACTGAAGGAGTGTCCAGAAGCCCATAAGACTTGAAGGCCCAATCGATCGGACAAGAGGCCCACCGATCGATCGAAACCCATTTTGTCAAGAAGTTTCCAGAAAAAATTCAGATATGTATCGTTGCACTTGGGAAGATATTTGCTTACGTTGAAGATAAACTCGGGATATACGAAATCTTCAGAAATGCTCAGGAAGATTACGGTCAATCGGTCAGCATAACGACGACCGATCGATAAACTAAAGATAATCACTAAAATGTGGATGTTTATCCAAATCTTCCTCCTGATTCTTCTCAACCCTTTGATCGACCCTCTCCCCTATAAATACAGACCTCTGACGGCCGAGAGAAACATCAGAAATTCCCTAAACGTTTCCAGGCATCCAAGCTTACAATTTATCAGTTTTATCAGTTTCTTTGTTCTCTTTCATTTTATCTATTGCTTCAAGGAAGAAGTCTGTAATCTCTGCATTTCCATATAAGCTATTCTTAACTCTTTCTACATAAGCAATTTTCATTATGTTTATGTCTACTNTAGTTTATAGACTTACTTTCATATCAGTACTTAATCTAAATGATAAGATAAATCTGCTACTAATACACCACTTAGAGTAAGAGATCCAGATCTTGATAGTGAAAGCCCTTCTGTTTATTAGATTAGTAGGATTTGATTTATTGAACTTAATGCCTAGATTGGTT
>OVAP01001384.1:0-24379 GCA_900406295.1 Aurinia saxatilis | reverse complement strand
AACAATTTGTTGATTATCTCTTTTTCTCACAAATTATAATTATGTAATTTTTTTTTATTATTGTTCTACACACATTCCTTTTATTTAAGTGATTCATCTATATACATAATGATTTGTTGTTGAGATTATATTCCTCTACATAAATATCTTGTAAGGTATTATAATTATAAAGTCACAAATGAGGTTTATAAAGTTAAAACTGTAATACTAATTACAGTGAAATCTATATTAAATTACACAATGAAATATATATATACNCTATATTAAATTACACAATGAAATATATATATACCGAAATAATCATAATGAATTATACAATGATTATATATTGAACTATAAAGTGTACTATATATATTGTGAACTATATAATGAACTATAAAGTGAACTATATATATCATAATTCAGTATATAGTTCACTATATAGTTCATCATTTATGTAGTTGATTATATATCACTATAGTTGACTATATAATGATATATATAGTTTATCCAGATCTATTTTTTTGGAAAAAGTTGGAGAGAGAAATTTAAGTTTATCCAGATCAACTTTTTCTGGTAAAAGTTGGAGAGATAAATTTGAATTTATTCTACAAAAGTGTGGAAAAGACAAAAAATAGATAATGTGGCAAGATTATAATTGTCAATCTCTTTATATGAGAACTAAATATTTTGTGTCACCTAATTTTGACACAAAAAAACCATTATACACCTAATTTTTTCTAAAAAATAATAACCAAATACCTAAAAAATCTTAAAAGGTGTTAAATATTTAAATTTTAAAAATCGTATATGTTTGAGTATCTTATTAATTCAGATATTTATAGGTTTAAATTATCATTATTATTATTATTATTATTATTATTATTATTATTATTATTATTATTATTACATAAATAGAGAACATTTATTTATCTTATAGTCATTACATAATATAATATAATTTATTATTTTAGTAATATAGAAAATTGAAAAGAAATTACAAAATGCAAAATTCTAACAAAACTAATATTATTTTTTAACCAAAATAACTAAAAAGTCTAAAATATACTCTTTTTTTTTCAGGCGGTGTAATGTACGGAAAAAATTAATTAAAACAATAGAAAATAATACTAAACTGGTTAACACATTTAATTAAAACCATTCACAACCGTTTCAACACCAAAACCAAACCCAAACCCAAACCCAAACTTGATCACTAATAAAGTAAGAACCACCAACACAATAAATTAAATGTCAATCAACAAAACCAGCCGGTACAGATTTCAAGACCACAATTTGAGTTATTTGGATAATTGAAAATTGTGCTTATTTGCAGAGTCAAGTGAAGGAGGAAGAAGAATAAGCTCCCCGGCTACATTATAATTTCTTTCTGCTATCTCAGTGGATGATCTCTATAGTTACTCACTCTTACTCCCTAATATTTTTCCACAACTCTCAACTTTTACAGTCTCACACCAATCACTGCACCATTTAGCATCAGGAAATTCACCATTTCCATTTGATTCTCAACCACATACAACCTCCACAGTTGTAAATCAATGTTTGTCTTTTGTATCGACATTAATTCTCTGTTTCAGAAGACCATCCATTGCTTCTAATACATGTAGAATGTGAAACAATGTTTGTCAATACGTTTTCTTTATCAAACAAACTATGTTTCAAATTTGTCAATTCCAGCAGTGTAGTAGAAGGAACTTCATTAAAGTGTATATATATATATATATATATATATATTAGAATGTGATCGTTCACATAAACAATATGTTTCTAAAACGTGTGCATAATATAGTAATCTCTACACTTTATATATATAATGATTCATTTCCAGCTTCTTTGCTCTTGTATTTTCTAGTTCTGAGAAAATGCACTTGTGCTTTGTTTAGTTGTCATTAACGTTTTTAAAAGTCTGCATCACGTTCGTGTTATCATCAGGATTATGTGAATTTGTGTAAAACATATTTCTCAGATAATTAAAATTAACAATAGTCATGACAGCTATTGGAATGTGAGTTCTGATGTATGGTGACACGTTTTAGTTGTTAGTGGTGCCTCAAATTCATGTGGATTTTATAATTGAAATCGAGAATCACAAAGGATATCCGATCAGCAGAGATACAACTATCTACAGGAAGATTAGATTCCCTGGCTTGTCACTGTTGCAGGTTTTTCTCAGCCACCAATTATGTACGTGATGGCGTGATGGGTTTTGTTTCCGCTACTTCTTTAGTATCAGACGTATTATCTTTTGTCATATCTTTTAACATATTACAATATTATCTTGCCAAGCCAGCAAATAGAGTGCAGTCTTGCTTCATAGTCTTTCTCTTTCAAAACCAATGCTCTTTTTGTCTTTCAATTGGTTCTTTAGCTGTATATGTCCCGGTTATCGGTAGCTTAAGTAAACAAAAGGCTCTAATTCAGTTATTAAACACATGTTATTCAGCGATAAGGTAGACAGGTTCAAACCATCATAACATACAATTTCAAAACTGAGAAACGCTAGAATGGAAGAAGAAGAAACTAGTGAAGGAGAGTCATCTGCTGAACATTGACAGGATATGCATCGGAAGGCGGGCCATAAAAAGCTCTTCGAACCAGAAAGGAGTTAGTAGTCTGTGTAGGATGGAATGCATCCCAAAAGACATACTGAGACCTGTTAGCACAAGGAATCTGCATCGGCATGCATGTGATTTCTCCTTGGTTCCTCCCAACCCCGCAACAACCCCTGTCCAATACGGTGAACCCTGTACCATGTAAACCTCGTTTGATCAGAGTAGAAAGAAGCCATAATATATATATATAGGAAGAGCTAGGTTTACCGTATCTAGCTGGGTTGTTTAAGATGTCACCCAATGCGCCATATGTGTTGCCGTAGACAAAAATGCCTCCAGGTGATCGCTGGTTCAGCTGGTCAACAATTGATCTCAGACCTTCGTTAAATGTTCCTAGCATCTGGTTCACATTGTCAACGCACCTCCCAGGTGGCGCAACACCGGTGGCTCTTTGGTTTGGTATGCAGCCTAGTGGTCCTATTCCAGGTATAAATATTTTCCTCAAACCTAGGCTGTACAGAGTCTAGACATATATAGATTCCAATAAGATTCATTGAAGAATATATAATATAATATTATCCTAACGTTTTGAGTTATCATACCAGAAGTTGCTGAGCGTATCGATTAAGGAGAAGGTTAGCGAACTCAGGTGGTCTGTATCTGATGCTAGTGGAGTAGGCCTTAGGCATAAGATAGTTGTTGATATAGTCATTGCTTCCAAAAACAAGAACCACAAGCGATTTTGCCAAGTAATTCGTAAAGTTTTGGGGACTCATCATCATTCTCAACTGGCTCAGCGTGGTCTCCAGGTTCACCATTTGCCTGTTCAGGCTGTATCTAACACCCTGCGCATTATACCCATCACTCTTTATATTTGCACTAGACATCATCATATATTTAAATTAAAAGTGATGAAACAAGTCAGAAAATACATAGTGTTGGCCTGATTCTTCAAGGATGCCAGCAGCTGCAGACGCGTAGTTAACTCCTCCGAGGATTTTATTGCCGGATGTGGTTGGATCCGCAAAGGGAGGAGGCGAAGGGACTCCTACCAACTGAGCTGTTTTACGAAACAGTTTCAGTGTTAGTCAGTAAGATAAGAGATACTAAGAGAAAAACTGAATTTTGACAAAGAGAATTATATGGAAGTATCTGAATGTTACCGAGCAGATCAATGAAATTCTTGCCGTTGCTAAATCTGCCAGTAGGACGGAGGTTAAAGTCAATACCGTAAGGAAAGTAATTGGCTCGAGCCATGGATGCTATAAAGTTGTTGTTGCCTACATCAACCAATGAGTCTCCGAGCACAAACATAGCCGGAACTCTACCTTGTCCGGTAACCAACTCAGGCTGCTGTAAGACAACAGATACCACCACTGCGATTATCAAGACATATCCTCCTCCAATATGGTTTCTCATCTTCTTTTCGTTGTTTGTGTTCTGGAACTCTAGCTTATCTGTTGACCAGTAAGATCATGAATAAATAAAGGCTCTAAGCAAAACATGGCGCATGTGACACAAAGGAGTCATCTTTCGGATTTTCTGCTTCAATGTTGTAACGGCTTTCCCTCTCTGATTTTGGCTGTTTGCTTGTGAGTCAACAAGCATGCATCACGCGTGACAATTCATAACAAAAACTATAAATGCGTACTCAAAGACAAGACCATGACGCATTTTCTCGCCCTCTTCAGATAAAGTTCAATAAAAATAATGAGAGCCAGATTATGTGAGAGTACAAGTAAAAAAGTGCCCAGAATCTAAGTCAATCACTTAAAGACTACAATTAATAAAGTTGCCAAAAAATCTAAGTTAATCTCATAAAGGCTGACAAAAAGAATTAGACTGAGAGCAAGAAATGTAAGAATAGTCTTTTACACACAAAAGAACTTTGATTAAATAACATCTATGAAGCTTTTAAGTTCTGTACTTACCATATACATTTAACAACTATTGTCAACTACATTTAATATTTGTTCCTCCTATGCTTGCGCTTTTTATGCAAATGCCACTTTTTAATCAATCACCTCTGTGTTTGTTTTCTGAGGTGCTTGTTTTCCTTGGGTTGCTGGCGTAGACTCTTCATTTACAAACGGTAAAACAATTACCGGAGCTGCTGGTACCATCTCCCAACGTTCTCGTAACAAAGCGTTGAATTTCTTGACCATGTCTCTCCGGAATTCAAGCTCCCGGGTAAATTGATCAAAGAGAACACAAGCCAGGACGTACTTGAAAGGGACAAGGATTAGAACCGTTGCAATAGATAGCAAAACCAGTGCCACTTCAGTAGTTACCTAACAGGAAATTTCAAATTGTGTAACCAGTTATATAACAAATAAAAAATATTTACTCTGGCAAACACTATCAATGGCATTCTTCTTTACCCAATTCCTAAATTACTGAGTAAGGAGAAGAAGGCGTCACAAGAAATAACTTTGAAACCTGATCCGATAAATTGAACATACCTGAGGATGACCAGATAGTACAACTGTCCGTACTTTTAGAAGCACAACATTCACGTTCTGAAGATAGCTCTCCATATCTTGTAAAGCATCTTTGACAGCAATAAGTTTTTGAATAGTATTTGAAGAAGGCTGATCTCGAATGGTAATCATTCCAAACAATCTTCCAAGACGGCCTTGTCGTCTAAGTCCTTTCAGTGTAAGCATCCCAGTTGCTAAAAATATCAAAGACACAGGAAAAACGTACTGCAAAAGGTTCCTGGGGCACATAAAAGTATTCTCAGCAGTATTATAAGCAGCTGTGATGTAACAATATCCAGCTTGTAGGTACAGTTGATAATATGATTTTTTTTGCATGCGACTACAGCCTAAGGATCATTCTAAATGCAACGTGCATGATGTACATGATATCACATCTATCATTCGTTGGGGTGTAAACCAACCTGAAAATTATTGTTGATGCAAATGCTAGAAAAGAGACTGTCATGTAAGGCTCCTCCCAGCGTCTGAGTTTCTCAAATTTTGTGGCAATTCTAGTCAATGGTAGAATGAGTTCCTGGGATAGAAAAAAAGAAGAGTAGATAGAAAAACAAAATTTGAGTCATTACATCCTCAACTAAGCATGAAGAACAAGGAATTCTTGAGTAACGAAAACTATATATGGGAAAACGTGTTACCTTAAAGAGATCAATGTTACTGGGTATGCCTTTGATGGTTGCAGCATCAATAGTGGCTTGAGTTTTTTCTACTACCTTATATTTTTGTCTACATGTTTCTGCTGCTCTCTCGACAAGTGTGAGATCAGCGACAATAAGGTTTTTGCTCAGAACTAAGCCTTGTCTTTGAGAAGAGTTTTTCCAAAAGTTTATGGATGCACTCGAACCCCAAGATGGAGATCTCATCCATCTTTTCAAGTAGACACTACCATCTAGATCAGAGACGTTATCAAAACTTTCATACGACTCCCCTGAAGTTCTGGCCATTTTCCCTCGATTGTAAACCGTGTTTGCAACTTTAGTCACTAATGGTCCACCCCAAAAATTTACAGCTAAAGTTTGACACACAATGTCTCCATAGGCTACTTGTCGAAGAAAAGAGAACTGAACTAGTTTGATAGGATCATCAGGCAAATTCCGCATATATTGAAGAGCTTGAAGTCTTGCAATACAGTTAGATGCACTTGCAATTGCCTTTTCTTTACCCTTCTTTGCACCAAACACATGAAACACTGATTTATCATACTCTTCAGGCCCAAATTCTCGTAGAAATGTGTGCAATGCTATAACTTCACTAATAATCGCATGCCAAACATCTCGTCTCAGTTCACCTCCTAGGTCAACGAACTCTAGAACCCAAGTGGCCAACCTACATAAACAATTTACAGGTAAGTAGACCGGCCACCCAGACATATAAACCACGACTATTACATGAACATATGAACTCACCCGGGGCCGGACGAAACAGATACTGCAGAATCAAAGAGGGCAAACCCCAGAGGACCCACTTTTGCTTTTTCCACGGATGACTTGTCCCCCGCGAGATCAAGTCTCAGTATCCCTTTGCTACCCTTTAAGTCAACTGGCTGAAATGAAAACAATTAATACGTTTCTACACCATAGAACAGATTGGTGAGAAGGGTTCTCATTTCTACACCAAAAAAATAGTTCAACGAGAGAGAAGATTGTAAGTTTATCAAACTACTTCTACAACTGAAAATTCCAGCTGAAAAATTGCAGTATGCATGCTCGGAATACGTAAAATTGAAGGAACAAGGTACATGATAGCCAGCTCACTTTATAAAATATTTAGTATTTCTTGCCGCAAAGAAAAAAATAGTGATCTATCACTCCTTTCCGAGGGTCTTGCATTACGAAGATTTATAAGTACCTGAAAATAGAGTGCTTTATCAGTTAACGTCAGTTTTCCAGGCCATGCAACGTTATTCTCCCACTTTAAAACAGGTCCTTTCCTATTGGAAGCCATGCAAAACAGTCTCTCTGATGACAACTGCGGAACTTCTGTAGTCTGGTGTGACTTCCGTCCTTCGTGTATTCTGTTCTGACAATCAAAAGACACTCAGCTGGGAAAACAAAGTTGGGTCCATACATTTAAACCCTACTATCACAAAAAGAGCTTGGAAAGCAATATTGAGTCCATTTAGACTCAGTTAAAAGGAATGTCATACATATAGACTCTTAAATGCTTACAAGCTAATGATGTAAAAAGGTCTACAGTTCAAAAACTGAAATTGCAGTGGGAAGTCGAAAAAAACCAAAATGTTATACGTACTTGACAAGTTCCTGGATGTACGCGAGCCAAGTCTCCAAAGAAATGCCTTTTTTATCACTGGCAGCAGCTAGAGCCTCGAAAAGGTTATGTGCTGTAGCCCTATCAGCCAAGCCTGAAACTGCTGGAGCAATACGAACAAATGCCTCTTCCCCAACAAATCGTCCCTTCGAAACCAATAACAATTCATCAATATTAATCTGCCATATCAATCACAATTCCCATAGGGGCAGAGCATACTATCTAAATACTGTTACCACAACCAACCTTCAGAGCAGCTAAGACATTCAATTCAAGAATAAAGAACTCTCGTCATCATATAAGCTAAAAGAAATAAGCGTTGTAAGAAAATACCTGAAAAGAAGGTTTCACCGTGACATTTCTGCGTACATTTCTTTCTTTAGAGTATGGATTCGCCCATGCAAGCATCGTGATGAAAATCAGCCTCTGGAATGCAGGTTCCTATGAAGCGATAAGAAAGCCTTTGTTAAGTTTATCAGAGACTAAACACTCTTCATTTCCGAAACTAAAACTAAAAAGAGTGGNCGGATGAAATTCGGAGGTGTCCCTGGATAAAAACCGGAAACAGCAATATTCCACCAAATACCGAGCATTGGTAGAAGAGGTAGGAGGAACAAGAGTTTCAAATATATCCTGCATTTTCTTCCCAGTCAATCCATTCATCCTGCATATAAAACGGCCAAAAGAAGAATGAAAAAAACTGAGGATTGAATTATTGAAACTGATTCACCTACCTGCTAAATTGCTCGATGGAGATAATGGCATCAAAAGAAAGAGATCCTCTGGGTGTATCACTCTGAACCGTTTGTTCGACTGTGAGAAGCTCCTCCAACACTTGAAAATCATGTTGCTCCTCAAGATCAACCTTCACACTCTGACGCTTTTTAATCAACGGAGAAGTGACGTCGCTCAGATATTTCTGGGATTTGGAAACCCACTTACTAAATCGTTCTTGCACTTCATCTATAGGTGAAGAGAAAAACCAATTAAATCCTACTAACACAACTCCAGAAATCGAAGAAGGTCTTACTTGGGTCGATGCCGTTCAATTTCCATTTCTGAGCAACAATCCGGAGCCTTGGTTTTCGATTAGAACTAGAGTTTCGGGAGAAAGAGCAACGACGATGAAGACGCACTCTATCGCAACGGAAAACGATGGGAAAATCAAGAGTCGCAGGAGAAGAAGAAAGTTTCACTCTCTTTATTCCTCCGATACTCTGCGCCATTTCTCTACTTGTTGTTGAAGAAGAGAGAGGCGTATGGTAGCAAAACACCACTTTAAATTATTGTTTTTCTAATATGACGTAGACACGTACTATTGCTTTCTGGTTTCATCTTTTTGGTCTCTCCATTTTCTCTCTTTTTTCTAATAATATCTTTAACCAATCAAACCATGTGATGTAATAATGTAAGCAATTCCATAACAACCTTTCGGTACTTTCCCAAATAAATAATGTATATAAGTTGGTGCCAAGTTCTCAAACCACTCCTCCGTTGTATATAATTATAATTAGTCTTAAAAACTTACAAAAAGGCCATACCCGGAACTATAAGCATGTCCAAAGCAGATTACAACAGGTGATAACAGCCAACGATCGGATTGTATTCCTTGACTTGTGTGTGAATGGTTGAGAGATGGATTGTATTCCTTCATTTTTTGAATAAAGAGAGAGTTTGGATACAGGTTACAGATATCGTGATCGTGAAACTTACTAACATAAATATTATTTTCCTGCATATAGTTCACCTACTTCATACAATTTTTGCATCTATAAACTTTAGAACATTGCAAGTTATAGTTGTTTTGTTCACTCTCCAAAAAGCTCAACTTCTCAAACATTAGGGAAGATCTTAGCTTCTGCCTAGTTGTACTGCAACTACAAAACTAGAAACCTTATCTTGGCTTTGAAAGTAATGACCATTGATTCATGTCTTCTACTCCTCTTTTGAAATTTTTAAAAACATGCATTTACAGTTCTGCCTTAGATTCCAAGTCGTCTTGTTCTGAACCTTCAGAGATGTCACTTGACGCAGGAGTAGGCTTGTCTTTAGCAGCAGCTACTGGCTCGTTGAGTTCCACGTCTTCACCTAAGATTTTTGCTGTGAATTTCCGGGCCTCTAGATCAAGATCAGGCCATTCAGTCACAATTCGTCTAGCACCCTGCAGAAGAACCACCACATTTAACAAATGTCTTATCACTGTTTTGGGATACAAAAAAATTAGTTTCATAGGAAAACTCAGAAGCATAGACAAGCCATCATTTACCTGTAGCTTTGGTTCCTTTGTCATGGGATTATTACAAAGATCAATTGTTCTGGCCTTGGCTTTTGTGGCGTTTCCACACCAGGATTCACACCACAACCACTCTTGGGGAAGTGAAAATATAGGAACAGTATGCTGAGCATAATTAGGAAGATCCTGAAACAAGATAATCCCATGCTATCAACAACTTTGAACCCACAGAGAAACAAAAACCAGTTAGTAGAACTGTTCCAAAGATTCAGAGCATATTGTGATAGTAAGTGCAGCAGTAAAATTGGATTGTAGATTCTGTTCAGAAGATCAAAGAACAACGTTCATCTTTCCAATTATTGGGGTCAACTTACAAAAACAACAACTGTGGCCATTTAGAAACTGGGTTAGTATGAGAGCCAAATGCTAAGGCTTTCAAATAAAGGAACACGACCAAAGAAAGGTTATAGTCCTAACTAATGAAATTGTAGATACCCGTATTGAACAACTTGCCTGATCTAGGTTGGACAAACTGTTTGGATCCTTGCTAAGCGTCTCATAGAATACCCTTAGATTATCACCTGCTGCTGTCTCTCGGAATTTAACCAAGTCAACAACGTACAGAGCACTACAGATAGAACAAGACATATCAAGAATGGGAAAAGCAATAACATTACTGAGGTTCGAGTGAAGTTAGTTCGTCTACCTGATATGGTATGGCCTACCACGCAAATGTTCTCTCCAGAAACCCTGTTCCAAAAAATTGATATGTAAGAGTAAGGAAACCAATTACCTTTACACCAATTACCTTTACAGGAAATAAAAGATTTCACCTGTCTCCAAAATCGATAGCCATCCATTTCCTTGTTGTTGTCACAAAAAGGAGTATATGCGAGAGGTCTTCCTTTTATATCCATATCGTACAGTTCTCCCATATCTGTTCTTATAATTTGATCTGCATCGACAAATATAACCTACAGAATACCGGTAGAAAGTCATATAGTGGCATCTTAAGCATAAAAACTGCAAGTAGGAAACTGAAGATGTGATATGATCATCTATACCTTTTCCAGTGAGAGAGGAAATATAACATCAAGGAAAAGTATTTTGTAAGCCCATATAATTCGTTGCTTTTCTTTTTGTTTATGCAACCACGATGGCCATTTGTATGTAATCAGCTCATACTCAAAGTTGTATTCTTGTGCCATATGTGGAATCACATCCTGCAAGAGTAGAACGTGATACACATTGAATTAAAGTCGTTAAAAAATAATCATGCATTTCACATTTAGATATAAGAAAACATAATTAGATAAAAACAATGCACTTATGTGTATGCAAAGGAAAAAAAACCAACCTTAAATTGAGGGGAAAGATAATTCTTTATAAACCAGAATTTTACAGGACGATTGGTGTTCTTCAAGACACTGAGAATCATGATCTTAAGGAAACGCTCATATCTGTCATACGCAAAACCTCGACATTAGAATGGAAGTAATACCAAGGAAGCACATATCAAATTTTATGTTCACATGATTTACTTAAAACTCTCCTGCAACCAATATCAACATATAGACGTAGCTGACAATAGAAATATCATATGCATGATGCACTTAAAACTAATTCGAGATTAGTCCAAATGTTTCGGCACATATAGCTGACACTTTTTTCCCCCCCTTCTCACAATAATTGTTCAACACACTTGGTTATAGTAAGTACATGTATGTAGTCAGGCAGTTAATAAAAATATGTGCACTTACAAATGCCCTGAAGCGACGGAGAATATATTTATTGTTTTCCCATGTCGTCCACCCTTCTCATGCTCCTGAAAGGATGAAAAATACTAGAAGATTAAAATTATGGCAAAGGTAACCCGCATGTTAGAGATTATGCACATTTGAGATGCAACAAGTCCACAACATACAAAAGAGTTAGTCCACATTACAGAAACTACTTACCTTTTTGGTATCTCCCTTCATTGATTGTTGACGACCACCAACAAAACCAGACGCCCATTTCAAGAAATTCGAATTCCAGCTTCCCCGCTACAACAAATGTAAGTCATGGGACAATAAAGAAACAGCATTTTCAAGGACCAATAGTTTTTATGTAGATCTTCAATTTGAGGGACACTTACTTCGTTGTTTTGCTGCACGCCATCATCACCGTCTGTGGGAACTAGCAACTTTTCATGCTCTTTACCCTTTTTCTTCACAACTTCTAAATGAACAACTTTACCACGCAGATCATCGATGGTAATACGTTTCAGAGAGGATTGATCTCGACTCCCATCAATACCTCCTTTCAAAACGTATAGCGCAGAACTTCTACCCGGAGCAAGTTGCAAATACCAAACCCCAGGGGATACTTTCATCTGCCAATAACCCAAATTGGCCATTACAAGAGTATCAACCAAATGCGGTCTATTTTTGGTTCCCAGAATCAGCTGAAGGCCACGAGGAGCCTCATGATCCTTTTCCGAGCAATGACCTAAGTAAGGGTTATGTTAATAAACATAAAAACATTCCTGCCAGCGTAGAAGAATAAGTTTAGGAAAGCTAACCTGTAAGAACAAGAGATTCAACCTCAAAAACTGCCTGTAGTGTAGTGGTATCTCCGAGGTTCTCAAGCAAAATATTATCAAGATCATGACTGCACAAGGAACAATAAAGAAAATATAAAGTCAGGCATAAGAAATATAGGTGAACTAAACAAGCAAATGCCTTTAACGCAGTTAACATTTCGAGCAAAAAGAGCAGCATAGTCCCATTTTCATTTTCAGGGGAGAATACCATACATGGCAATCACTGGTTCAACAAGCCATGGCTCTGGAACATCAAGATTCATGGTAAGTGTCTTGGACAATGGCATATTAGCGAAAAATGCCCTAGGCCCATCTACATCAAAGCATGTACTGCTGTAATCGTCCTGGAAAAAGAAGACAATACAATCAGTATCTGATCACGGAATTCGGACAATATCTGACCGACATAGTTTTAAGATCTTTCACTTGACATACCGTATTGGGTAAGACATATCTGTAGTAATTCTTTAGAGGAATGTCCACAAGAGAACTCTGCAAATAAGAATTAAGAGAGGTCAAACACATGAACAATATGTACATCTTCCCCCCCCCCCNNTACATCTTCCCCCCCCCCCCCCAATAAGATATAATGACCCTTGAAACCAAATATACACAAAAAATATCTATAATTAGCCATATCAGTAAGGCAGCTGTAAAGATATATAAATATTGATCTGAAGAAGAGTAATAGTCAAAACATTAAAGGCCAGAAGAATAATCCCCTTAAACACTTACGTGGCTCAACATTAAGTTTGACATTTGTATCATTTCTAGATAGTAAGGTGAGCAGTCTATGTTTTACTCACCATGGGATTCAGAACAATCCTCATGCTTGTCTGAACATGTTTGTGTAGAACTTGGAGAAGTGATGCTAGTTTTTGGCCAGTGGGGCTTAAAGGATCAAGAACAGCATCAATATGAATAGTTGCATTTTCATTTCCCAGCATAACCGCACTACACAACATATGGACATTTTAGTTGCGGACTTGAATTACCAACAAAATCGAAAAGAAATTAGCAACATAACAATATACATACCTGTATTCCGAACTCAACACCTCAAATCGTGCACTTTCAGAACTACGGTCCCGTGTTGCCATTGCAGATGACACAAACATGAAGACATCGCTAAAGAATTTACTACAAATGTGACCAAAGAAAAAAACAATCTCTATCAGTCATTTTTCAAACCAGGCAAGGGACTATTTTTAGGAGAAACATATCCTATCAGCTATTTCAAAACATACATAGGAACATCCCTCCTTGAAGACAAAATTTGTAGTTACCAAAAGATAAGCAGCAAGAGCCACATCAAAAAGGAAAAGAAGAAGTATCTGATCTAGAAATAGATCAAAGGCATCGGGAGAGGGTATTATCAAGTCAATTTCCAATGACTCATGATTTGCGCAGCTAAAGAAGCTTTGCTCGCCAAGATCTAGAAGGATAATTTTTTGACAGGAACGAGCAAACTACTACGAAAATTATGTTTGAAGTTTGGGTTTGGCAGACAAAACTGAGCGCGCAAAGAGAAGGGGAAACAGTTAAAGCATGAAACGAGAGACCTTGTAAGCAAATCGGGATCCACACCCTGCCATTCAATGCCTTCAATAATTTCTTGGACAGGCTTTACCCTCTGATTGAACTCCATTGACTCAAGAAGGTGCAAATCCTGGCCCAAAAATGTCTTCTCATCCACAGGAAAAATCACCTACCAGATATAAATGAATATGATGAAGAATAAGTAAATAGTTAGTATCAACACTAAAAGTCCATAAATAGTAAAAATAATCTTACATAATAGTAAGAAAAAGATAAAAGTTGGTTTACACACCCTTCCATTTGAAATAATTGCATTTGCATCAGAATCAAGTCCAAGTTCCCAGGACAAAAATTGGGCGACCTGCATGACATTTGTAAGCGAATCCATAGTTAACATACTGCAATTTCCAAGGAGATTCGTAGATATATGTTCTTCCAGGCATAATTTGGAAATTTCTAAAGCAGCAAACCTTTGTCAAACGCTCAAGTGATTTCTCATCCAAAGATTCAGCCAGACAAGATCGGTATGCCTTAGAAGATAACCCATACTCCTCAGCAAGCTCAAGAACTTTATCAGAAAGCATTTGAGAGCTAGCTGATTCAACTGATGTCTTAAACAAATATTCATGCTCGTAAAACAAGCATAATTTATCCAGGAAGTATAGCACTTTTTCCTTATGACTGCAGACAATAAGACAGCAAACATTAAGGGAAGGAAATCACACAAATAAAAGCACCTGCAAGAACACATTACCTATCACATGTAAAACAAAACTTCACGTACCTAAATGATAATGCAGTTTTTTCAAACAACTTTATAAACAGAAGGCTATATGGGTCAGCATTCTTGCTGCTACTAAATAAAACTCCAAGACGAGCACTTTTGGAACCTCCAATCTGAATGAAAATGCAAGAGCAATAATAACATGTGTGAACTCAACTGAGGGTCGAGAAAAAGAGTGTAAAGAACATGACGGAAAGCTATTAATACATCCACTAACCAGGTAACGGACTCCTTCATGTAACAATTTCATTCCTTTCTTCGTTGCCACATCAACAGCAAGGAGATGAGTCACATGCTTCACATCATCTGAAGCTGGCATTGTCAAACAAAATATATATATCAACTGAGTTTGCATAAAAAGATCATACACTTGGGATACAGACAAGGATATGTTGACTATATAAATGTGCATTTTTACTTACTTTCAGGAGAATGCAAGTAGTTAACATCATTCAGTATAGATTCCCCCCTACTGGTAGATGAAGCCAGTGATACATACCTTGGTTTGTTCTTTCCTCCGCCAATAATCTACAAACAATACAATTACGAGAAGGCAGACTCCTCTTGGTATCAGTAACAAACAAACACGCAAACAAACTACAAAAGATGCTGGCTGTGAAACTCCCTACCTGTGGATTATACCGGCTAAGACCATTTTCTGAAAGCAACTTGTCCAAAACATTAGTATGGGAATCTATCTGGCCATAATAAACTTGTTCTTGTATCTTGGGAAGCTCATCATTCATGGCATTTAAAAGAGTTTCTTCCTGGAGAGACAAGAGCTAGCATCATGGATCGATTTTCAATAGGCTTAACAAAACCACGGGAAATGAAAATCAAAGCTCTTAGCACGCAGACGTGGAAGTTGATGCAGATTAAAGTACCAAAATGGTTTGCATTAGACACGTGCTTGCAATAAGCTACCAAGAGAAGAGAACTTTAAGATATAAAAAAAGATGCACAAAAGTACCTCCACAGAATCAAAGACGAGGCCATTCATCAAAAAAGAACACTTCAATTTCGCCAAACCCAGCTTAAATACAAACATGGAGCTTGCTTCAGATGACTCCTTCAAAGTGTGCTCTTGTTGGAGTTTCAGCAATATCTCCTGAGGGGGCGATTTAACCTTTGGTCTAGAATAGAAAAGACGCAACTTTTCAAATTTTCTGTGACGACAGAAAATAAAATAGATCTGTGATTGTGTGGATTTAGATGTATATGAGATCTTACAAAAGTGTCTCAACAAATGCTCCATCAACATGCTCCTGTTCAATGTCTTCTTCCGAAGAATCAGCAGATTCAGTCCTTAATGTGTTCACCTGTTAACCAACATGAAGATTTTGAGCAACCAAGCTTTGGGTGTTACAGCAGAAAATAACAAAAAAATCAATTATGCTTCTAGTTATAGATTAAGTGTTACTGTTTATTACATTTCCCAAAAACTGAAAAGCTGTTTGAATTCCATGGTGCTCCTTGATGTACAGAAAAAGACGTATGATCTGCAAAGATAATTTTCATCACAAAACAAATGTGTTATTAAATTTTATCTCCAACCAGAATAAGAAAAATGAATAGAATAAGAAGCTTCTTATTGCAGAAAAAAAAAACATTAGCAAAATGATAACCATTAAAAGTCTACTCTACAGAAGGTGAATACCATAGTGGATGTGTCCTCTTTAATTTGGGCATTCTCTACATCAGAAGATGGGAGTTGACCACCATTTTCCTCAATTGTTTTGATTAACTGAGTAGAATATAGTATAACCCCAAATCTCACAGGGACTTGATTTTCATATAAAGATCTGAGAGTGTCAATGGCCTGTAAAGATCCAACAACAGTCAATTCAAAAGCTATGTACTAAAGAATGAGGGAAGAAGGGCCGACAGTGCCCGGAAAGGGCGGCTATGAGACTTACCTCAAGACCGCAGACAGTGGCAGGATCTATGACAGAAACAGCATGGAATAAGTTCTTTCGAATGTAACGTAGTTGGCCAGGGAAGGCAGGCATCAAAATCTTATTACAAAGAGAAAGAAACACAGGCCATTAGAGCATGTCCAAAATAGCTCCTTACTAAAGATCTATATACTCAATCATCAAGAAGATGTCAGCTGCCTAGTTACCTCGTTCAGATTACTCCGCCAGCGCTTATACATATCATCCTCCTCTAGATTGTTTAGATAGTTAACATGCACGGAACGGAAATCAACCCGATATGAATCCGGCTCAGGGAGAGGGGTAGTTAGTAGAAGTTTCCGTATGGCTCCATCAGGTATCTGACAGTTGCATTAATGTGTTAGCACATCCATATGTTCAAGGCTAATCAGAGCTCAGTGTCCTAAATAAAAGTATTATCAATTAGTAGTGTTCCAGTTTTTCCTTGTCTAAACACATCTTTACTTTTTCTTTATGCACTGTACACACATCAAACAAGAAGTGGGATGTATGTCCGAGATCTCCAGCAAAACAGAAAGAAATAACACTATAAAACTTAAGACCATTATTACAAGATGTTTGATACAGCACTTGCATGAACGGTTAGGTGCACACAGTCAGTAAAAGAGTATAGTACCTTAAACTTCGAAAATTGGTTGGCCAGGGACAACTCCTGATGAGCCAAATCCATCAACCTACAGACAGAAAGATTAGATAACCAGAATATAACAAATAATTTAAGACATGTTAGCTTTAAAAGGAGTAAATGGAAAGCAATACAGCGCAAACTGATATCACTATGAAGGTAACTAAAGAATGGGTAAGTCTGGCCATACTCAAGCTAAAGTGGGCTTGGGGGAGAGTACCGAGCAAAGGAAGAAAATATAAAAATTCAGCTCCCCAAACCATAAAAACATCCCCAAGTCAAAAAAAAAAAAAACATAAACACTAAAATATGCCTAGATGAAGGCAAAAATATCACAGTTAGCAATAATGTATTACATGTATAGGTCCATATCTTCGATGTTCAACAGGGCACCATTCAGAGCCAACAACGCCTTGCCAGGGGGAACCATTCTCTGGTTTGAAAGTATCTCGTCTTTGATTGATTCATTGAGCTGCACGATTGAACCAGACATATCTAAATCAGAATAACCCCAAGAAAATAACTCTACCAGCAGTGAAAGGTTAATACAGCATCAATAATCAATGACATACCTTCATACGAGATAATGAAGAAACTACACTTGGAAAGTTTTGATTAATTTCTTGCATAGATTGCAAAGGGTCAGAGGCGTGGACTATTCTCTGGGCTGTTTGGTGTCCTAAATCTGCGGAATAAAGGTAAATTAGAAAATTACTTAATAAATTTATATTATCACCAAGCCAAACATGCAGGATGCAGAAGTACCCTTGAGCTCCCAAACATCAAGTGTGTCTGATACAGTTGATGATAGGAGATAATCCCTAAAAGCCATGACTTCTGATCTTAGCTCGGGTTTCCTGTCCTGCAAAAAAAGAAGCGCACCCTAATGATCACCCTACAGAAAATGTAAAACTGCTACAATTTTGTTTTAAAATCATTCCTCTCTTATCTTTGTAATCTCACATCCAGAAACAACATAAATTCATTTTTCTGAGCATCCATGTATCAGTGCAAATCAAACTAACCAACTTTTTTAAAGAAATGGTTGAATATATATTGTGCAAATTAAACATACCAGGATTTTTGAGAATATAAATCCCCTAACATCTTGACTAAGATCTTCGGTCCTTGGATCTTCAAGAGTGATACCTGAAACTCATCACAAAACACTTAAAGGGTAGCAAAATTCACAGCTGATAGAAAGAAGATAAGACAAAATGGAACCACCAAAAAACAAAAGCCTTTTCTTTCAAAATTCGGGTGGGGGAATGAGCTAACTCTAACCTTTCTTTATAGCACTATCATCTATAGCCTTGTACTCCATGTTCTTCAAAGCAAGCTCGACACCATAACCAGCTAAGCTAACATTGTCCCTTGCCCCAATTGCACCACAGGGTCTAGTTTTGCCTTCACAGCCCGAAGGTAATACTGGTCTAACAACATATGTAACTTTTCCCTGTAGGTAACCAAAACTCTATTAGAGCGCACATTTAGCAATAGCAGAAAGAAGCTAAGAAACGAAAATCCTGGACATGCAGACTAAAGTTGTTCTATCAAGACAGAAAGAAAAAAAAAATGAACCCCATACGACAGTACTTCCCAAACTCATGCCACATTGCCCAATAACAGAATGTGTTCTAACAATGATGGACAAGTTGCCTAGGAAAAGGCTGACCTCTGTAGCTGCTTTAACGAGTGAGTCGTGAAATTTCCTAAAGCAATCAGTCCCAACAGCTCCATAGAGAACAGCAACTGGGCTTCCAGCTTTCGAATCAAAATGAACGTGGTCAAAGTCAAAGAGCTCAGGACCCTGAACCGCATCTCCCGCACTAACATCCAACAAAACGCAGCTTAGAAAGAGCAAATCGTAGCCTTAACTAAAAGAAAAAGAAGATAAAAAAAAACGTCAATGCATACGCAGGAGAAGAAGCTAGCCAGGAGTGGAGATCCCCAACATCGTAAAACAGAGAGGAGCCAGTGTCAACCCAACAGCAGTGAGACGCAGAGGAGTCGTCACCGAGAGGGAAAGAAGAAAGAGACTCATCAGCCAATTGACGATAAAGCACGAGCCTAGGCGATGCAGATCTCAACGTAAGTGAGAAATGAAATAGAGAAGCCATAGGTTTGGCCAATAAACTCGAAGCCTGTTTCGATATCTTGAGAAGACAATCTCTGGCGGATTTAGAATCGGAATCATCACCAGTCTCCCCATCGGAACCAATCCAAGCATCAGTAAACTCCCAAAACAGCTGCTTCGATTCTTTCGAAATCAACTCGCTAATGACATGAAAAGCAAAAAAAAAAAAAACACTCCGATTCACTATCGACGCACAGTAGCAGTAACAAGAGTGTTCGATCAAATAAAAGATACAATTTACAAAGCATTACCCAGCTTCGAGGAGAAGAGGAGTACCCTGCCACTTAGCTTTAACCGCAACCTGAACATTCTTAGGTCTCCGATTCTGAGCGTTGACGCTGAAGACGACGAAGAAGAGAAGAAGAAGAAGGAGACGGAGCCAAGATCTCAGATTAGTCCCCATTATTCCACGACGGAGAACAGAGAAACAAAACGAGTCGGGAAAATACTCTACACTAACTGGAAATGGGCATTTTCGTAATTTCCAAACAAAGGCCACGACATCAACTCTGACGTGGAGGTATCTGATTGGTTGTAGATTTGTAGGGTTTTTGGGTCATCGGCATCATCATCGTCTCCGTCGAGAGGTAATGCGATTAGAAAGGAATGCTCCTAAGGCGGAGGATACTCTCGCTCTCTGCGTCGTCGTTAAAAAACCGCAATTCCTGTAACACCGGCGATGCAATCTCATCACCGCATCCTTCTCATTTCTCCTCCTACGCGAGAGCTCCAATCGTCGCCGGAGATGTACTCGTCCACGAACTCAAAGACTGGTTCAAACGCGACGTGCAGCCGCCGGTAAGCCACCAGTTGTTAATCAATCGGATCTTCGAGATTCTTCGAGCTCCTTCTAGTGGAGGAGATGATCGAGCATTTCATCAGCGTCTCTCTACTCTCCGTCTTCGATTAACGGAGAGGTTCGTCCTCGATGTGTTGTTTCATACTCATAAAGATATCCTCTCGTGTCTCAAATTCTTCGATTGGGCTGCTCGTCAGCCTGGGTTTCATCATACTCGTGCTACTTTCCATGCCATCTTCAAGATCCTTCGTGGTGCTAAGCTTATGACTCTTATGAATGATTTCTTGGAACGAAGCGTTGAGATTCAGAATTTTAGGTATTCTCTTCGTTTATGTGATGCTCTTGTTGTGGGATATGCGGTTGCTGGGCGTACGGATATTGCTCTCCAGAAGTTTGGGAATATGAGGTTTCGAGGTTTGGATTTGGATACTTTTGGGTATCATGTTCTTCTCAATGCACTTGTTGAGGACAAGTGTTTTGATTCTGTTGATGTTATATTCGACCAGATTTCTGCTCGTGGCTTTGTATGCAGTGTTACTCATTCGGTTTTGGTGAAGAAGTTCTGCAAGCTAGGCCAGTTTGATGAGGCTGAAGCTTATATTCGTTCTTTGGTTCCTAGTGATCCTGCGGGATGTGGTACTGGCTTAGGCATTTTGGTTGATGCTTTATGTTCCAAACAAAAGTTTCAGGAGGCTACTAAATTGTTGGATGAGATCAAAATGGTGGGAACTGTTCGTATGGATGTTGCTTATAGTACTTGGGTTAGGGCTCTTATACGAGAGGGATTGTTGAACAACACTGCGGATTTCATGCAAAAGATTAGTCCTTTAGAAAGTTGTGAACAAGAAGTTTTCAGGTATAACTCTATGATTTTTAAACTTTTGGAAGAGAATGATGTCGGGAGTGTCTATGATATCCTGACGCAGATGATGGTACGTGGAGTTCCGCCTACTAAGAAAACAATGAATGCAGCTTTATGCTTCCTGTGCAAAGCCGGATTGGTAGATGAAGCCCTTGAGTTATACCGGTCAAGGTCAGAAATTGGTTTTGCTCCTACCGCCATCTCTTACAACTATCTGATCCATACTCTTTGCGCTGACGGGAGTGTCGAACAAGCTTATGATGTCTTGAAGGGGGCAATGGAGCGAAGGCAATTTCTTGGTTCAAAGACTTTTGGTATACTTACTAATGCTTTGTGCTGGAAAGGGAAGTTTGACATGGCAAAGGAGCTTGTTATTGTTGCTGTGGAACGGGACTTATTGCCTAAACATTTAGGCGGTTGCAATATTATATCAGCTCTATGTGATGTTGGGAAAGTGGAGGAGGCTCTTTCGATAAATGAGCTATTTGATAAAAGCGGTGTAGCAACGACCTTGAGTATGTTCATCAGCTTGATATACGGCTCAATCCGATCAATGAGGGGAGACCTAGCTGCTAAACTAATCATCAGAATGCAGGATAAGGGCTACACCCCATCCCGTTTACTCTATCGAAATGTTCTTCGATGTGTTTGTGCGATGGAAAGCGGTGACAAAATCTTTTTAAATACTTTGCTAAAGTCTCAGTTGTCTAGGTGGGAACACAAAGTTGAAGCCTACAACGTATTCATAGAAGGAGCTGGGTTTGCAGGAAAACCAAAACTTGCAAGATATGTGTATGATATGATGGATGGGATTACGCCTGCGCCAACACCAACACTAAACTCGAATATTCTCATGCTTCAGAGTTATCTTAAAAATGAGAAACTTGCCGAGGCTCTTCACTTTTTCCATGGCCTGTGTGAAAAAGGTGAAGTCAAAAGAAGACTTTACCATGTTATGATTGTTGGCATCTGTAAAGCAAATAGAGTGGATGAAGCTATGCATTTCTTGGAAGAAATGAAGGGAACTGGAAAAATGCCTAGTATTGAATGTTACGAAGTAATCATACAAAAATTGTGCAACGATGAAAGGTATGAAGAGGCAGTTGGATTAGTAAATGAATTTAGGAGAAGCGGGCGTCGTATTACATCTTTCATCGGTAATGTCCTTTTACATAATGCAATGAAGAGCAAAGGTGTGTATGAAGCATGGACACGGATGAGAGATGTAGAAGATAAGATCCCTGAGATGAAGTCTCTTGGTGAGTTGATAGGATTATTCTCAGGACGAATCGATATGGTAGGAGAGCTGAAGCGGTTAGATGAAGTTATAGAGAAATGTTATCCCGTTGATATGTACACGTACAACATGCTGTTGCGTAGAGTTGTAATGGACCAAGCGGAAGATGCATTTGAGTTGGTTGACAGAATATCTCGTAGAGGGTATGAGCCTAATGAGCGGACTAACAGGATCCTTGATCGAGCTCGACGTGTACTAGAGAGGAGACCGTATTCACGGTCAAACTTAGGGAGGAATGGTTGGAAGTTGGAATAGCAGACAGAGGCAACTTGAATGCGGGAAAATGTCAGAGAGAGATCAGAATTGTTGAATTAGAGTATATGGAAGACAATTTGGTTTTAATATGTTTTGTTTCGGGTTTTGGATCATCAACAAAAGTGTGATGAGAAAATCATATTCCTATTCTGGTTTTCGGATCTTCTCAGGCTAAAACTTGCAGAAGCTTACTTGTCTCTAGATTGGAAAAGATCGATAAGGAGCTCTGTTTAGTGTTTGGATGTGTATCACTAAAGACACAGATTGGGTAGTATCAGCTTCAGATGTCCATTACGTACACAGTTGTTTGTAGTCTTTCCTATAAACACACTCTGATAAATTCAACACATATTCTTCATTTATTGTCAAGGAAAATTTAATAATCTATGATGCTCACCTCGTCTTCTCTGTGTTTGTAGTTGTACTCTATTCTACATTTATTTACAGTTAAATACATTGTATATGTTTCGAATTAATGCTTCTAATTATGTTATCATCAGTATTTTTGCAGTGTATTCATTTGCTATTATCTGAACTGTTTAGAATTGAGTATTAAATTTGTTAATAAAAGCAATAGATATAAAATTTATGTTTTTTTTTTTTTTTGTGCATGAAAAATTAGAAAAAACGTCCAATCTTTTTAATGAATTTGGTTACCGTTAGTGCCATTTTATTCTTGTTTCACCTTTCCACAAATTATTTTTCACTACTGATAGTGAGTTAAGTGTGAATTGTATTTCATGTGCCCGAATTTGATTCCCGATGGTCCCGAACCTCTGGAGGGATTAGGTCCCAAGGTCCGAATACATCCTAGTTTACAAAAATAAAAAAATAAAAAGTCTTATCCACCCTAATAAAAATAGATACTTCCGATACATAACCTAGTTTATGTTTCTACTTTGATTTATATATCATTTCTATATAAATATAAGTATTGTAATCATGTTCTTCTAAGAGACTAATATTATTGTTCTCATTCAAAGTCTCTCATCACCTCGCTTTGTTGGTCAACTAAAGTTAAATATTAGCTAAATGTTGATGAGCAAGAAATTTTGTCAACAACATTGAACTAAACATGTTTGTTTGGTTACATTATCTTTGGTAACGTATTTACAATTTGTCAAAATAAAAAATTACATTCCAAAACAAAAGATAGTGATACTTTACCAAGATAATAATTCAAATATATCATAAACTTGGTAAAGTATCTTTGGAAATAAAAATTAGTATTTTACCAAATTTATCACAAGAAAATAATTTACAGTCAAATGTTTTAAAACATTTAATAGTAAGTAACTTTTTTTCTAATACTTGACCACCTCATCTATATCTATAAAGAGAGCTTTTCTCTCCTACTAACTAATTACATCAATAATTAAATACATGATGATTAAAGAAATTTGAAAAGTCATTACTCATATAAATTATAAAATTGAATCTTATACAATTATAATTTCATGAAACAATCATATGATTAATACTTTATATTTTTCAATACAACTTTTATTAATTAATTTTAAAAATATTAACTATATATGATATTAAATAAGATGTTAAAGGAATTTGAAAAGTTATATATATAAAATTACTTTTTCTCTGTTTTGGTGAAAACACATCATCAGACAACTAAGCACACAAATAATTTATATGATTAATTTTTATTATTTATTGATTAAAATTTAACTATAAACATTAACTATTTATGTAACTAGCTAAGGCCATGTCCAACAAGGGGTTTTAGACAAGGGGTTTCAAACTATATGTATATACAAATATTAGTTAAATATAAGAGGGATTCTTGAAAGAGGAGAGAGAGTGCCTAAAATCTCTTATTTAAGAGTCCCTCTCTCCTCTTTTTACAATTTTCCTTCATATGTTATTTATATTTTGTTTTATATATTATTTTGAAACCCCTCTAAGAAACCCTTGTTGGATATGCTCTAATATATGATGATTCAAGGAATTTGAAAAGACATTACTCTTATTATAAA